>MU159552.1:34259-161389 GCA_015888305.1 Antheraea pernyi | reverse complement strand
TGAGGGAACTCGATGCGACGCTTCGCAGCGTACGCATCGTAATCGTCTACGAGACGAGGACAAATGGTGGCTATGAAGCCGCGGAGGCTAATGAGTTCAGTCTCTAAGAGACCGACCCCTCGTTCGGAGGCCATACCGGAGCCTGAGGAGGGGAGTGGGGTGGGGGAAGACATGTGAAACCTCCCTGCCAGAGACGCAGGGGGGCGCGCCTTAATGAATTTAACGGACTATCCCGAATCCGGATCAAAGGGAGCTATGGGCGATGTGCAATGCCACACAGAGGACCTACAGTGCCTAGGGGGAAGCCCTACCACTTCTTTCTTCTCTTCAGCCGGCGCGGCGACACGACGACACGAAGAGATCCTAACCCAATACATTTTTGATACTTTAATGTATGTGCGTAAAAACTTTGAAAACCTGCATTTTGTAAAGGACCGGCATGATCTAAATACTAGAAACTGTAACAAACTGGTCGTCCCATGTTTCAGACTTAGCAAAACCAGTAATAGTTTTTTAGGTAATAGTGTTAGGTTCTATAATAAAGTCCCAAAGCATGTTACCGATTTGCCGGACTGTAAATTTGAGCACCGCGTCAAACGGGATTTAGTTTCAAAAGGATATTTTAGAGTGGATCAGTATGTGAATTATAGTGATGACTGGAATTCACTCCTCTCTATGCATCTAATAAATGCATTGTATGATGTATTGGATATATATGTTAAAACAATGTACCCGATCTAGTTTCGCTAGTTACAATGTAAAATTTAATAACAATTGAGTCAGGCGTCACCTAGTGGCAATGTATATAATATCCTCGTAAGGCCCAAGCTAAATTTATGTCGATATAAATTACGACCCAATGTACTAAAAATAGGTGCAAGTAGTTGCTGCCCAGAACTTAAATTTAATAAAAAAACTCTTTAAATGAAACGCTTTTTACTTAATTATTTTAAGTGGTATTTGTTATACATAAAGTTAACAATTGCATTATTAAAATTAGATTTAATATTAAAATTAGAGATACATTCAAGGCTAATAATTTTTTAATGGTAGGTAACCAAAAAATAGGTTCAAATATCATGTCATAATTTTAAGTCGCTGGGCCGTAACTAATTGATTTTAAAAACTGTGTTGGGCCGTAGTGCTTACATAGTGTTGTCATTAAATTAGGTCCTTGGGCCCTATGAGGATATGGCATAAACGTACTCCTTGAGAACCACATACTTTATGGTGGGTTAGCTTTCACGGTCAAAGTAGGATGGAACTTAACGATTCAGATAGACCAATATCCATTATTTTCTGTATATAGATTGGAAACCGCCTTAGACTTCAATTTCAAAATAAAAATAAAAACAAAGTCGATAATAGACTTCGACGTCTGTCGGTGAGGTAATTATTAACATACAATCAGTTCTTACTACTACAGTTGTGCGCACGTTACTGAAAAAGTAGGTACTGGATAAGTGACTACCGATTTTTTAAAGTGAAATCTTCTTTAGGCGCGTTGAAGGTTATTTTTTGGCAGGAGATAAACTTCTAATTTCGCGTGATGATATGATAGTAAGCGTAACCGGCTGTATTACATTTGCGCAACTTGCGTCCAACTAGCGACGCGTGGTATAGCGGCCTGTGTGTACACGTAATATTGTTATGCGTCCAACTAGCGACGCGTGGTATAGCGACCTGTGTGTACACGTAATATTGTTATGCGTCCAACTAGCGACGCGTGGTATAGCGGCCTGTGTGTACACGTAATATTGTTATGCGTCCAACTAGCGACGCGTGGTATAGCGACCTGTGTGTACACGTAATATTGTTATGCGTCCAACTAGCGACGCGTGGTATAGCGGCCTGTGTGTACACGTAATATAGTTATGCGCCCAACTAGCGACGCGTGGTATAGCGGCCTGTGTACACGTAATATTGTTATTTTGTAGTTCATTATAAGTTTGATTGATTAATAAGCTTTATAAGAATGCATATAATTATTGTTCCGTGTGACAATATATGTGAAAACCATACCAATGTTAATAATTTCAATACACAAATTATGAAATTTAAATAATTCACACTATAATTGGTTAACAAATTCAAATGACAACGGATATTCTATTGTATTGAGTTTTCACTTCTATCGGCAGTCCTTATGATTGTATCAACGTTTTTTTTTAAGTTTTACTTCTTAAATACCTTGTCTTTATCTAAAAAAATATTACGATAGCTTCATTTAATATAACGATAATAAAATTTTAAGAAAAAACGTATTTCATAAGCACTGCAAAAGAATAAAGTTTTTTTTTCTTTGTTTATTATAATAAACAAAGCAGACTAAGTCGCGGTTATCAGTTAGTAATACGAATAAAAATTCGATAGTAATGCTGTGCGGTGTGGATTAAAATTTAAAATCACTAACCGTTGGGCATTTGTGATAACAAGATGATAAAGTTGGCCTGTGATAATAGTCATCGCTTATGTTCTTAGGTATCGTTATCCAAGGTTTAAACACCATTATAGGACCAGCGACTTTGAGCAACATTCTTCTTGATCTATCAGTGAGATTCCGCGTCACATCTTGAATAGGAAGATCGAAGACATGTGTAGTTTCGAAGAAATTCTCTATACTCTCATTTATATTATTATTAGTAACAAACTGTGAAGCATCGACAACTATAAGAGATTTTGATGGAATATTTGCATTTATGGTAACACTTCTAGTATGTGTTTGATCTTCGTCTTCAAATATATTCAATCCCTTACAAAGGTTTAAATCAGTTGTTACAAAATCTAGACCTGTTTCACAATTATACCTTGAGAGTTCACATTCATTCCGAAATAGCCTGATTTTATATCCGGGACCGTCTTTTCGGAGACCGCATGCAGTAGCTACTTCAGAAGAGCACTTTTCAATCTCGCAAATACCTCTCTCTGTTACTTTTTCACTACTAACTTCAAATAATACTCCATTTTCATCTGTTTTTAGTGATGTCTCGCAATAATTCATGTTTATAATACCATAAGCTGTAATGATAAATATTTTAGTATAAAACATTCATCCCTTGTGTTAAGAAGTTCGACTGGATTCAATAACTTAGGGTTAGTAACTGCTAGCTAATTAAAAAATAAACAAGAGACAAAGAAAGAATCTGTAACAAAGAGATAAGTCTGTAAACTATACTAATATTATAAAGAGGTAAAGTTTGTGAGTTTGTGATGTTGTAGGGGGTAATATCTGGGTCTAATAAACCGATTTTGAACATTCTTTTTCTAATAGAAAGCCATGTTATTTGTGAGTGTCATATATATTAACCCGTAGATTAAAAAAGGATTGTGTGGTGTAAAAGTGGGACTTTTTTTCACACTATAGACATTTAACAAAAACATTTTGGAATAATATTCCATTAAGGGTATAAAAATCGCTTTATCAATCTTAATTTTATAGTAATAATTATAATATAATACGAGCGCCTTTCACTTTATTCCTAATACGCGGCCGACCATCACACGACATGCAACACACAGACGAAAAAGTTTGAGACGATTTAATAAAAGTTTCACTTTAAAAAGACTTTTTTGTGGAAGTCGGTTTTTCACAGCAAGTCGGAGAAAAATGTTTCTTACGAACGCTGCCTTAACGATGGGAGATATGTGATTGAGTTCTAAAGAAAGAACTTGATAATGCCTACAAAAAAGTCAACGACAGTATATGTCTAACTTTTATATTTAATTAAGTCACAAAAAGTCTTTTTTTTTTCTTTAATGTTATCGCCCAACATAGTGAGCACTGGTCGGCTAGTTTAAGTATAAATTCGTATTAATTATATGTATAACACTGAGACAAGTTAAGTATAAATTAATGCCAATTTTAGATTGTTATAATAATATTTTAACTTTGTTTTGTATTTATTATACTTTTGACACTTTTATGTGCAAGCCCGAACCTAGGGTTATATTTAGAGCGGCCAAAAGATTGACGAGGACTGTACTTTAAACATTCTAGAAGAATTGTTCTTCTTCCTGAATTATATAGTATTATAGTCGTGGTGGTCTACTGGTTTGATCGGTGGAATATCAAACCGATGTCCACAGTTTCGGAACCCGGTATGTACCAAGGAATTTTTCGGAATTCGCGTACATTTACTAATATAAATTGTAACACTATCGGCTGCTGGTGAAGGAAAACATAGTGAGGAAACCTGAATCTGAGAAATATTCTTGTAGTACTACTGTATGTGGGATCTCATAGAAAAACGACGTGAAGTAACATTGCTTGCATTGTTTCGTTTCGTTCGCTCAGTGAGAGCGCCAGAGGCCCATCTCCCCTACCCTCTTCCTCCTCTAACCCTTCCGCCCAAAGGGTGGCAACGCACTTGCGACTCCTCTGGTGTTGTTAGTGTCCATGGACGGTGGTGACCACTTAACATCAGGTGGGTACCTGTTCATTTGTCACCTATGACATAAAAAAAAGAAGCAAATATGGAACTGTGGATTTCTTAGCGTTTGAAATCACCCATACGTAGTGGGCTGGCGCGATAATTATGCCCTCACCTTCCTGCGGGAAGAGGCTTATGATCCTGTTTCCTAAAGGCTGATGATGATATCGTACAATCCGTGACCAGTAATGTAGGAGTCCTAGGTGCAATTTGAGGTTACAAATTTTTGGTGGCATAAGTTAGGCCCCTTATAGCTTTAGGGTTCCTTGATACAGCTGATACTGTGGTGCTATGTCGATGACTCTACAAGACTTTCACCCTCTAGATCGTTCCGAACATATTTCACCAATACTGTATATTTAAGTTATAACATTATTCACAGAAATAACGAAAAGGTGCACGAATTATCTATCTATATATATATAAAAGGAGAAGCTGACTGACATATCAACGCAGGGCCTAAACTATAAGGGTTATAAACTTGAAATTGCACAGAGGTTCCTTTTATAACGAAGGGGAGCACTAAGATAGGATTTTTGAAAATTCACCTCCTAAAGGGGTAAAACGGGGTACAAAGTTAGTATGAAACTTTGCCGTTTTTGAAGTTAATGGAATGAAATTCAGTATGAAGGTTCTTCATTGAAAGTCATGAAACAATTGTAAAATATTTTTTCCAAAATCATCCCTTAAGGGGGTAAAAGGGGGGTGCAAAGTTAGTATGAAACTTTGCCGTTTTTGAAGTTATTGGAATGTACTTCAGTATGAAGGTTCTTCATTCAAAGTCATGAAACAGGTGTAAAATATTTTTTCCAAAATCATCTCTTAAGGGGGTAAAAGGGGAGTGCAAAGTTAGTATGAAACTTTGCCGTTTTTGAAGTTATTGAAATGTAATTCAGTATGAAGGTTCTTCATTGAAAGTCATGAAACAGGTGTAAAATATTTTTTCCAAAATCATCTCTTAAGGGGGTAAAAGGGGAGTGCAAAGTTAGTATGAAACTTTGCCGTTTTTGAAGTTATTGAAATGTAATTCAGTATGAAGGTTCTTCATTGAAAGTCATGAAACAGGTGTAAAATATTTTTTCCAAAATCATCTCTTAAGGGGGTAAAAGGGGAGTGCAAAGTTAGTATGAAACTTTGCCGTTTTTGAAGTTATTGAAATGTAATTCAGTATGAAGGTTCTTCATTGAAAGTCATGAAACAGGTGTAAAATATTTTTTCCAAAATCATCTCTTAAGGGGGTAAAAGGGGAGTGCAAAGTTAGTATGAAAGGTCTCTGATTTTGAGATAAAAACAAACAAAGCAAAACATAACATTTTAGTAGGAATTGTTTACAAGATACCTAATACTTTGGAAATATTAATCCAATAACTGACTAATTAGTATCATTATATTTCGTAGTAATTATTAAGTGTTGTTTTTGTCCGATATTCCAGGAAAAATATCAGAAGTTACTTCTTAATATCTTATCTTATTTTATGGATGAGAAAAGCGTTTTGTTATATAAGTATATTTTTACAAATTATTAACTTGTTTTTATAAGTATTTTTTTAAATATTTATACTAAGTGGAAGTTGTCCTGCCTTGATAATAAAAAAAATAATTAAATTCAACCACAGCACCACCTACCGGATTCAATTGTGAATCTAAGCCATTTTCGGATCCAATGGAATACGCACACAAAATTTCATCAAAAGCGGTCCAGTCGTTCAGTGACATACACACGTACAGAAGAAATGCATATAGAAAGAAAAAAAATATCGGTGTGAGTGTGTTCGTACTTTCTCAACTGAACGGCTTAATCGATTTTGATGTTTTTTGTACTTATAGACTCATCTGAATGCTCAGGTTGCATTGTTGAGTTCTAGATTTATTTTTTGTATATATCGAGCATTTTTTAAAATTTTATATCACATAAAAAACAATCTCAAGTGTTCGGCCTGACAGCGTATATCTTCCTTTTTATTCATGATTTATTAAGACAAAGAGGTCTCCTCTTTCGAGTTCGCTAGTTATTGACATGAATACTTTTTAAACTTACGAACTAGTAGTGTTTGCCCGTTTCGCTTATCTATCTATATAAATAAAAATAAATCGCAAAATATGTTGCTAAGCACAAAACTCGAAGACGGCTGGTCCAATTCGAGTATTTTTTTATTTGATTTATTCCATGAACTCTCGAGAAAGGTTGTTATAGAGAGAAAAATTACACGGAAAGCCCTAAATATCAGATTTATTTTTCTGTACTTTTGTACGCAACTTCATATTGCTATAAGCAACTTGAACGCATCCGCAATTACGATGCTTTTTTTGTTAATTTTTGAGTTGACGTATGTAATTTTACCATTTTACTGCAGTTATACTGCAGTAGCAGTTTGCAGTTATTGCTGCAAGAAATTTCGCTTTCTCAATTTGTATTCCGCAAAAACGAACAGTCTCTATGGGCTAGCATAACAAAATGTTCCATACGTTGGTACGTATCTACTAAAAAGGTAGGCTAAGAAAAAAAAACATATTAAGGCGAATCGAAGCTCGCGGGAGCAACTCGTGTTAATATAGATTTGATAAATACCCTGAATTGATTTTTTTTCTGGATAATTCTATATTCTTTCCCTCATTCCTGTTAATTAAAATGTACTAACAATGAAACACGAAAGGTAAAATTGAATATCGGAAAAATATTTCAATTTTTAAAATAGTTCACGACGTACAATTTAGTAGTACATAATTTAAATATATCCGAAAACTCCTTCTTACGACTTTATTACGATAACTAGCTGTGCCCGCGACTCCGTCCGCGTGGAATCTGATGTAAAACACAGTAACTAAATCATCTGGATATATTGAGTCTATTTACTTATCCACTTTTCTCTCGTACTTAAGTCGCGTCGTCATTAGAGTTACAATAACTTATGGTAGAGTGAACCGATTTTAATGAAAGTAATATTAAATGTTACTCGATGATATGCTTTATAATTTTCTTTGTGAGGTTTTGTAGTGAACGCAGTACTTTAGCAGTGACACATGGTCATACAAACACACACACATACATTTCAAAAAAATGATTGATATGTATTTTATTTCTTATTCCAAGTCACCTGCATCAAATTTGCAATAAAAAGCGAGTGTATTTAAATATTATATAGATAATTTTCAAATAAAACTTTTACTATTAGTTTTTAATATACTTCAGTCAAATCTATTGCAAATAGATTTTAATAAGCTTTTATCCAAAACATGCCAACCCTGTTTATACACATCTCTAACAATCGTATTATATTTCGATTGTGTTGACTAGTTCTCGATCAGTAACGAATCTAGAGGAAGGGGAACGTGGGCAAGATCGCCCTAATATTGACTACCAGAAGTATGAACACACACTGAAAAAAAAAATGTAAAAGAAAATCAAACAAAACTATGTAAAGCGAAAACGATGGGAAAACTCCTTAGATTTTTTTTTTACAATACCTTTAGATTCTTCAACTTCACAACCATAGTTCATTAACTCGCATTCGTTCTCAAATAATCTCAATCGAAATCCTTCTCCTTCTGTTCTTATCCCACAAACTCTAACGCTAGTCTCTCGATCACAAACTAGTTCAGAACAGAACTTTACTTTTTCAGTATTAATCATTTTGCAATAGGCTACATTGAAACATAATATCAGAATCAAAATGGCTGACATCTACTCTTAGTAAGTGTTATTCTGAAGTAAGGTATAATTTTAATTACAAAAATAGTTTAGGCATTTACTCAGATAAGAAATTTATTGAACTTTAATTAATTTTCAGTTAATGTTACTACTTATGCGGATTTGAGGTTTACGTATAAGATTTTTTTTAAGTGAAACTTCTTTAGAATCGTTGTGATTTCAAAGCGGATGCAACGGAAAAAACAACAGGTAAGAGACACAAATACAAAAATGTGTAGGATGAAGCCGGCAAAGAATGAGACAGCAATATACATACTATTTTATATTATCGGTCTCTCCTCTTTGTGCCATGCTTCGTAGCATCCCCACTCCCGTCTTCTAGGCATAGTCGCCTGTAATTAGTGAGCCAGAACGAGAGAGCAAATGTCGGTGTGTATGTATATTGCACACTGTTTAATACTTGCTTGTATTTAAGCATTTAACGTGTGTTAGTATATGTGAAAAGTACGTGAGCTAATACTACTGTAACATATGTTAAATAGAATATAAAATATCTTTTGAAATTAATCAAAATACTTTCATTTTTAAACAAATAAACTTTATTATTATCCTACCCTTGTTATATATATTCATCTCATTCTTTTTTCGATTTACTGAAGTTTCACTTCTATCATGTGTGAATCGCACACACACATTTTTTTAACTGACTACGCTATTGGTCTGACGCGCGGACTAAGGCGAGCGGTTAAGGAACGATGCACGAACCTCGGCTTGGGCTGTTGCCTAAGATGCAACTTCGCGAATCATCGCTAAGCTAAACTAAGGTAGCAATTCATACATACGTATAAGAATTCCTGCCACACACATGTGTACCGGCAGTATAAGAAGATTGTTTGAATGATTGAAGGAGCTGGTGGGATCGTTTAAATGATATGAGGATGAATGTTATGGTGAGGTTTTAATAAGACTTTCTTTTATTACGTAACTTATATTTTTTTTTATTGCAGACTAATTATTGTTTATGAATTTAAGTTTTATTAAACTCTTCCAAAAAGTCTTGCAAGGAACAAATCTTCATATAAAACCAACAGAATAAATCGGTCGTTTAACTTAAAAGTAACGTTTTGAAAAATGAAATATTAGATTATACTTAAACTAAATAAATAGGTTGTTATAAAATTGTTATTATAATGAACTGAACTGAACTTCCTATATTTCCTTTACACATTTTCAACACAACGCACATCTAAGAAAACCAAAAACCTTCTACACATTACATCGGATATCCGGATATCCGGTTACAGACATCATAAAAATGCCCGAGATTGATAAATTAAAATGAATTAAATACTTACTATATTCACGTAAAAAAAATCAATGAACATTACTTAAACACTGCCATAACACTACAAATGTATCTTTGATTTTTTTTAATATATTTTTTTAATTAGAGTACATCAATAATTAGTCATTATCGCATCATTATTATCATCTGCTCCTAACAGCAACGTGTGCACGTAAATGGTGAAGAAATAAGAAATAGACACCAAACTAGGCCCCCCTCGGCAGCAGCTCAAGCCTAGGTCCATTCCCTCGGCGTGGAGCCCTTGAGTACGCTGCTCGCGCGAAACAGTGACACAAAATCTTACATCACTGCGACAACATTACACATATCACCAACACACGTGCACGCACACACGCTTACACATGCAAGTGGAAGGGTTTTATTTTTTCCCTTATCAAACTGAAATAGTTTAGAATATTATCCGATACGAAATATATATAAGGGTTGTTGAGGTATGTATGCTTGGTACACATATATGTTTCAACAACTCATATATGTATGAATAGTTAGCTTAGCTCAGATAGGTCGCGAATTGCATGTATCAGGCAACAGCCAAAGCCGAGGTGTGCCGCGCATCCTTGAGCTAGTTGTCAGAATAAAATCGGTTGAGTGCCTTAAGTGCTCGCCTTAGTAGTCCGGTGAAGCTGTTAAGACCTTGTTGGGTCAATAGGGTCGTAGTCAGCACGAAAAAAAAGGTGAAGAAATAGACTGTTAAGTTTTAGTCTTTTAGGGTTATGTTATGATGGCTTGTTACTGATGTATTGACGGCTGACATATCTTACCTTCGCGGTAAACGTACGTTCACACTTGGGACAACAACAAGTACTTTCCCAATAATCTCTGGTGCAATCCAATTTCCGTGATCTCAAGATATTCCTAGTTAAGCCTTTGTGCACTAGTAAGGCACGCAGTCAATTTTCATTCAGCCCTAAAAGGAACTATCAATTTGTCTAGGAACACTATCAAAGTTGAAATAATTAAAATGAAAATTTCTTTAGTATAATTCAGAGTCAAAGAATAAATAAAGGAACTAATAGTTGATTTACTTGAAAACTTTTTATACTTGAAAACGTTTTATAATTTTAACGTCGACGACTGAAGTCGTTAATCAAGGGATCGCACGTATAAAATAAATAATAGTTAAAAAAAACTAAAATAACACACTTAAAAAAAAAATCCAACTAAAAACTGTATATTTTTGTAAAACAGTGACGCATGTTAATAACAGCACCTCCAGATATCAGCATTTTTATAATTTTTTTGTTCGTTTTTACAAAAATATACATTTATTTCTAATTTACACTATTCTTAATCCAAATTTATTAAATTTTATTTTCTGTTTTTTAGTTGGATTTTTAATGAAAGCGTGTTTTTTAAGTTTTTTTTAAACTATTATTTATTTTTCATTTTTTAGTTAAATTTTTTTAACTTTTTTTTTCGGATTATTGCATCGTCATCGACCTTTGATAGGTGTGCAAAGTTTGAATGAAATCTGATGGTTCAAAGTAGGACAAAATCGAGCGCAAAAGGGTCGGTTACAAACATACATACATACAGGTGAAGCTAATAAAAGCGTGATAATAGCGGCGTGAGCTACTCGTCGCCGCGTCTGTGTACTTGAGCTCGATGGATGTTAGTGCGAGTACAATCCTATGGCAATAAGTACCAATTATTAGAAATTAGCCTTACGTTGAACATAACCTTCCATGGCTCATACACCTTATATTATAGATATAAGGAGCATGAAGAATAATAAATAGTAATTAAAGTTTCGACTCGTCGATGATAAGGAAAAAAATCAACTTCTTCTACAATTTTGTATCGATAACAAGTAAGCTCGTCGATAGCTACTAAACAAAAAATTGACAAGCAGAGAAGAAACTTTTACGAGCGTGATTCCCGTGACGTATCGGTGGTCACCTGATTGGGCGTCGAGCTCGTAGGCCGTACTCATGCAGTCGATTTCGCACAGTTTGAGGACTTACATCAACACCACTTGAAATTCATAGCCTCAAACTTATTTCTCGAGCGGTTAACATCGGCTGGCGTCTTACAGTCAGTTGTAAGTACCGGTGGTTGTACTCCTTTTACGGCCTGGATGCTGTTCAGCGGGTTCTCCTGTATTATTGTAGCGCTGCCAAAGACGATAAATAACACTTCTATGAATGCCAAAATGTCGAGATACCTGAGATTGATTAGTTCCCGCTTGCAACATCCCTGCAGCTCTTTGCATTTATTTCATCTGCCATCAAATGACGTCGCTTCATGACGTAAAGAATATCTAACAATTCAATTTTGTCGCTAACTTTATTTAAATGGTTGGTAAAATTATAAAATCAAGACTAAACGTAGCAATTAAAACGCACTTAAATTCAATCAAATTCGCAGTCATTTGAATTTTATGAAAAAACAAAACATAATCAAATTTTTTTTTTACAACCAGCCAGTATGTCATCAATAACAAAAAAGTTTACTTACCTACGCACTTTGTTTGAGTAAATACTTAGAAATTAATTAATATAAATGGTAAAATTTGTAATATCACGCATGTTGCTTTGAATTTTTTTGATGTGTATATATATATATATATATATATATATATATATTCAGCTTTTGCGGTTATTCTTTAATAAAAAGAAGAATTTTCTTTCTCAAAGAGTAAGTTCTCAAGTAGTACAGCTATTAAAACCACAACGAAGGAACGTTCATGACCTTAATTATTAAAAGTGATAAATTATTTTACATTTCAGTATATACGACTTTTAATTAAGTAACAAGGTTTCCACGCTGCCGAGAGGCCTAGCTCTATTCAGTAAAAACAAATGCGTAAAAAGTTCAGTGTTATGTGTTTTTATATTATGACTTAGGTACAACATATTGTAGGTATATGTTTAAATTAATGGGAAAGCCTAAAATGATAAAGTTCGTTCCCTAAACTTGACAACAGAAAATACAAGGTTTTTCGCTAGATATTATTTAACTAGGAGGAGATCTGTCATATATTGTTGATGAACTAATGAGGCCCGCCAGACATTAAAAATTATCTTCTAATAGCGAATACTTAGTGAACGACCTTTTTAGAAATTTAAATCTTAATTACAGCCAAATATCGGCGTAGGGTCTCTTGCCGTGTAGTATTATATCGGCTACACTTTGGCTACACAATGTGCTCAAGATGTGCACCAACTAATTCCACTGTCTCCGTTTCATCTTAGGACTACCAGACGCCGTACGGGGCTTCCTTCATTCGCGGTTGACATACCATTCATCCGGACGAAGTGCTTTGCATCGTCATTTATTATGAGAACCGCGAAGGAGTGGAATACGCTGCCTGCGTCCGTTTTTCCTGAAGTGTATGATGAAGTGATCTTCAAAAGAAGAGTGAATGTGCATTTACTGGGTGAACGCGTTACATCCTAGGCCTCTTCCTCACTTTCCATCAGGTGTGACTGAGGTCAAGCGTCACACAGTTTATTATTAAAAAAAAGATGGCATAAAATATTTTTTTAATTTTTTTTTTATTGAAGCACAGCTAAGTTACTGCACTGTGTCTGATGGTGAGCACAGTACAATCCAAAAACAATGGACTACCGAGAGATGTGTTATCCCTCGCCGGTCGCCGCTGTCATGCCGGCCTGAGTGAGCGAACAACCTCCGTCTGTGTCCAGAGGTGACCAGTGTTAATCATATCACCGGTACTCGAGCCACGGTGAAAGTCGTTCACTACTGGATATGCATGAGCTGATCCCGAAACGCGACGCGCAGAAGGAATCACTATTACGGGCTTTTTCGCTACATGCATGGTGGTCGCGACCCAGTCAGGCTTTAAAACCCTACTACCCCGCTGTCGCCATTGCCTCGTTCGTTACTCAGTAGGGTGTAACACGTGCAGGTGAGGTTGACTTGGGTGTCTCAAGCTTAAGATGTTATGCGACACCCCTTACACCCCATAGTGAATTAATAGTGAAATACTCTTACATACTTACATATTCTTAGTTAGTCGAGCTAAAACACAACATGTGTCATCTAACACCAATGGTTAACTAGCAGGCAGTTTATGTAATGTACTTTGTGGCTTGACGGGCAGCGCGGTTACAGTTGTGGTTCCAATACTATTGTGGGAATAGGATATGTTTGTAATAGGTCTTTACCTATGCAATTGCCGTTCTGCAGTACTGGCCATTTCAAATCAAAATAATTTTTGTTTGGCTACGAATTCTAATTTCAAATTAATTTTATTTTAAAAACATGGAATCTTTTTCCAAAAGTAGTCATTTGTTTATTGATTAGTGTTACATTTTCATCGTATTTCAATCTTTTTTGTCATCATGGATACGTTAAAAATTCGAGTAATTATGGAAAATGAGTACCGTCGTGGCAGCAACGCGGCACAAGCGGCACGCAACATCAACGACCTTTACGGAGCTAACACTACGAACCAACGCACCAACTGTTATTGGTTTACTCGCTTCCGTTCTGGGAATTGCGACCTGAAAAATGAACCTCGCGGTCATCCGAAGACTTTGGTTGACAATGACGAATTAAAGCCGATTGTGGAAGCTGATGATACACAATCTATGGCTGAATTAGCAGCAGCTTTCGACGTTAGCGTCAAAACAATATTGGTCCATTTGTGTCACATTGGCAAGGTAAAAAAGCTTGACCTGTGCTTGTGCCCACGAACTCCATGATCGCCAGCGTGAAGTACGCGTCGAGACGTGCCTTGCACTGCTCAACAGACACACAAATGAAGGAATTTTGAACCGCATTGTTACCTGCGATGAAAAATGGATTCTGTTTGATAACCGCAAGCGCTCAGCAAGTTGGTTGAATCCTGGTTCAGCACCTATACAATGCGCTAAACGAAAACTTACCCCTAGAAAAGTGATGGTCACTGTTTGGTGGTCTAGCGCCGTTGTGATTCACAGCTTCTTACCAAACGGAGTGAGCATTACTGCAGATGTGTATTATGAAGAACTGAACACAATGATGGAGAAGCTGGCACATCTCCAACCAGCATTTGTCAATCGCTCCTCTCCGCTGCCACTGCACGACAACGCGCGACTTCATACTGCACAGCAGACGGTCTCCAAGTTGCAAGAACTGGGGTAGGAAGTTCTCCGTCATCCGCCTTACTCACCAGACCTTGCGCCTACAGACTACTAATTTTTCCAGAATTTAAATAACTCCTTGGTGGGAAAAAAATTCAATACCCGAGAGGCAGTACAAAATGCCTTTGAAGAGTTTGTTGCCTCCCGTCCAGCTGATATCTTTAAGAAGGGCGTCAATAAACTGCCATTGCGTTGGCAAAGATACATTGATTGCATGGGTGATTACTTCGATTAATACAAATAATAAATACATGAAAAAAATTCGTTTAAATTTTTTCATACAAAACGACAATTTCATAGGTAAAGACCTAATTAATATACATTTTAGCGTTGCCTTCTTGTTAATAACGTTTTTTCTTAATTATGACATCATTATATATGTAATGTCAGTAATATCGACACGAAAATGATCATAAGGTTAAATCATTGTTAAGAATTTAAGAATAATAATTGTAAAGACTTTGAATTAACGCAATGAAATGTGTGAAGTCAAGTACAAGATTATACAGTGGGCAATCCTTAAGATTTCAAGAGCTTTGTTTAAACACGACTGGCACGTTATATCTCTGAAGTCATAATGGACTACGATAATTTTGATATATATTTTTCCAAATCAGGTAATAGAGGGAGAAACAGAGTCACGTACTAAGCGTACGTGGAATTCAAACCATTAAAAGTAAAGCCTATTAAACTGGCTTAATTCCGAGTCGATAACCTTATAAAGCATTCCTGTAGAACTTGCCTATCTACAATAATCGAAAGAAAGCGACGTCAAATGACGATAGATTCTACAATTATCTATTGAATTCTTATGACTTTGAGAGGGAGTTTGTCGCGGAATCTTAATCTGCCATGTAGTGGATTTTATATTTTATTCATAATATTGTGTTATTCGATTCTATATTTTCTAATAATGATGATGTTTTACGTAATATGGTTCGGTTATTGTGCACAAGTGAAGTGAATGGGGAATAACACCACGGAACATGAATTCTGAGACGCCAAAAATCTCCATGGAAAGTTCTTACAAGGGAACCACTATGTTGTTAAAACATATAAATTATCATAACACACTAACTCAAGCATTGGAAATCATGATATAACGTTTGGTTTGGCTGCGTGGTCTAGATACCACGCAGCCTTTGCTTTTTCCTTCGAAGCCAATAAAAAAAGTGACTTTGACATTTAATAGAAAACGTCAAAAGAATAATGTCAAATTCTTTGATTGATGACATATGATAAATATTGCCAATGTATAGAAATTCCTCAAACTATGGGGGCTATCGTTTCATTTGGGTGTTAATGATTTACGTACGTGTGGCACTTACCGTTTTACCTCCTTTTATTAGGCTTCCGACAGTTAAGAAGTTCATGATTTGAAGACTAGTAGTTAAAATATCTTTTGGTAATATCACATTTACCGAATATAGCAAACCGACCCCTTTTTTTTATTAACGTAGGGAAATCCCTTATGGATACACCACCCTCTCGGGGGAGAGAGTGGGTTATGTCCGACATAGCAAACCAACCCGCCTCGATGTTACTTTACCGCGTTTCTCGGGTTTAATGCCAGCGCGCCTGCGCGACCAAGACGTCTCTGCGCATGCTCGTGCAATCGTCAGATGCCTTGTATTCACGCTAACGGTCAATCTGTCCAACCACCCGTGACAGTTTTACGCTTGCTTTTAACTATCGATACGCGCCTACGATGTACACACACGCGCCTCTTTTCTGTGTTTTATTTCCCGTGTTTACATAATAATTTGTGAACGCCACTATTGTAATTTTTTTAGTTGAATAAACAGTTAGCCCTTGAGATTTGGCCTCTTTTTTCCACCTCTAGGCCGGAGCACCTCAATGTCACATACCTCCACTTGACCGCATCCAACATCGGGCGGCTCGATTCATCGGCAACCAGGTGCTATACTTAAGGCTCGACACGGTGACGCTTCGTAGGGACGTTGCATCGCTTTGGGTCCTGTACAGGATTGACCACGGAGAGTGCTCTGAAGAGCTTTTCGGACTGACACCTGCAGCTGAGTTCCGTTATAGAACAACGGACGGACGGACGAACGGACTGAAACACCATCAGTGTCATCTCGATGGTTGGAAGTCGTACACTGTTCGGTTTTCACGTACGTTTTTTCCGTGTACGTCTGTTCTCTGGAATGAACGGCGGCAGCGGCAGCGTTTCCGGACTATTAAAATTTACCATCATTCAAGAAACGAGCCTACTCCTTTCTCAAGAGCCGGTACCGCACATGTAATCCTTCTCGTGTCGCAGGTGTCCATGGGTGGCGGTAATTACTTACCATGAGGTTACCCGCATGTTCGTTTGTCACCACTGGTATAAAAATAAATAAATAAATACATATAATATAATATACTACAATTTTTAAAATAGGGTATACATCAGTTAAGAATTTAGCTCTATTATTATTATATGCGTGACATGTCAATCGGTGCTCTCTAAAAAATATATGTTATCCGGATTTTACTTGTAACATTATTAGAAAATTGGTGCGAATTGAACACGGGCACTGGACCGGTGCGCGGTGCGAAGTAAGTTAGCCTTCATCTCAATTATATGGCAATACATTCGGTATTTTTTGTGGCACATGTGGCTATTCCATCCTGTGTTGGTGTGGTGGTCTGCCATGCCATGCAATTTTGTCTTGGTTGTACTAATTTGGGGAAAAGTAATCAAAAGTTTTTGGGAGATTTTGCGAATCAATATTGGTAACATGGTATGTGACATATGTGGTAGCCTGAGAATTTTGAAAATGAATGAATTCACTTCTTATAGGTACCTATAAATTGCACAATATTATGTTATCGATCAGTTTTTGATCGATTACTCCATACTGTTCAGTAGTCCGTACTGGTTAGATAAGTAATTTGAAGTTGATTCTCCCGGAAATATTAGAAAACTACAATGCCGCCTAAACAGGATCATGTGAAATGCAAAACTATAAAAATATATGAAAGAGATGATTTTGAAAATCTTTTGAAGGGCATGAAAGTTGCAGCATGTATGTTCGCGCAATCCCATCAAATAGGTAAGCAGAATGTGATACAATTATTGTTGAATTTGTGATAAAATCGTTTTCGAAAATGTATCATTATGACCTTCCACTTTTAATTAGCACCATCTGCTATAATTATTTCCTTATAATTTACCGTATATATTTATATAATAAAGTTATCCACAAATGTGTTTTTGAGAAGGACCAGAATATTATCAAAAATATAAGTTAATTAATGTGTATGTTTCTTGTTCTTTTATTATTCTTTATTACCACATTTTATATTGCACCATATTATTTTAAACATGGTGTGTGATGGTGTAATTTATTGTTACAATCGAATATCATAGTTTTTGTTTTGAATATTAATATTAATTATCAATTAAAATTACAGTTCAGTCTGTAATTATTTGCTAGGGTTTTTAGTAAATCAATTTTTTTTTAAATTGGCTATTGAGTGTGTAATAATCTATGTAAATATCTTCACGCATATATTATTCATACTATAAGGTAATGTATCAAATAAAAGATTTCATGTCCTTTAAAATTATTATATTTTACTGATTGTTATATTTTTAGGTGATGTAGGCATTGTAGATTATGTGCATAATTGTGGTGATAATATTTAACATGTATTGGAAAGTGTTATAGAATAAAACATTATATTATTATAATTACAGTTGACGAGAAAGAGGTACTGAGACGTCTAAATGCATTAACAATTAATGGTGCCGCTGATGGCAATTGCTGCTCATGCTGTGGAGTGGGTCCATTTGAAACAAGAGCAGAACAAATTTCTCACTACAAGCATCACTGGCATACACATAATTTGAAAAGAAAATTATTTGGCAAGCCTGCACTTACTCTTGGGCAGTTTAATTCAAGACAAGGTAATTTCTATAATAAATTCTAAGTCTGATAGTTATCTTTGAGTTTAAAAGATATATTATAGTATTATATTTTCGTTAAATAGGATTGATGCATAATCATATAACATTATATTGCAATGCCATTTCTTTTTTCTCTTACTGTCTTATTTTAGATTGGATTTATTCATTGTTTATATAGCTAGCTACAGTATTTGAAGTGTTTTTGTGTTTGTGCCTTTTGAGCAAGAAATAAGTACACTTGTATTTTAGCCAGGAAATTTGAGGCTTGGCTGAAAACCAGCGCTATTTATACAGGTGACAGTATGTGATGCCATTTCTCTTTGGCATAGTTTTACTTTTATTTTTAAGGATTGTTTTGTATCTTTTTCTATTACTATGTCAATAAAAATGTTTCTTTTTTCTGCTTTACATTTACATTTTTTTAGGGCATTATGGGTAGTCCTTATACTTATGGGATATTAGGTTCTTGAATTCCATCAGATTGACATGAGGTTTTTTTTCATCCTATTTCTATATAAAGCTAAACAAATACAATAGATAAAACTGCATTTTCAATATAAAAATTAACGAATTTCCATATTGGTATACTATTTTTTATTAGGTGATTTTAAAGAAATACATTAAACCCTAGATTTCAAGAATGTTGTTAATTCATGTTATGTTTGTTTTACAAATGGTGTCATAATGTTTTGTGAAGTAATTCAAAATTATTAATTTGAAAAGGCATAACTAGAAGATTGCATGTACTTATGCCATAAAAATGTAATTGTTTTAATTTTGTGGTTAGTATAAATATTAGACACGTTATTTCGATTTGATATCAATCCCTATTTTATCTCTATTTTATAGTGATCTCTATTTTATTCTCGCTTGTGTATCTTTCAACATAAATTAAACATAAAAAAAATTATTATTTAAATTTAGTATTTACCTTTAAATTAAATTATTTATAGGTGACTCAAGTGTCTCAGGAAGTGATTCGGAAGATGAAGTAACACAGAGGAAAAATATTCCACCCAATGATCTGTTTGCAGCAGCCACGAGACATTGTAAAGCATTTTTTTTAAATCATGCTGGAGAGGTTTTCTGTATTTACAGATGTATACTACACCATCGGAAGGTACATTTAAAAAAAAGTAAATGCCACAAATTTTAAAATAGAAATAAATAAAAGTAACTTGTGATGGTGCAAAACAATTATTCTGTTTTATGTCATCTTCATTAATAATTAGACAGTTATACCAACCAGTATGAGATCTGCTGTTGGGCTAAAGTTCTTCTCAAGGGAAAGCACAAACTCGATCATGACACCACAACGTATTGTAATTCTCTAATACATATAATTGAATTACAATTCTATCGAATCTTATAAAAAAATATTGTTGTCAGTCAATAGTGTTGCTAATTGAGCTAGTATTTGTACATAAATGGCCAAAAAATCATTCCTATATGTCGAGGTTTGAACCACTGGATAACAAATCAATATTTATCGGTCACATCACTCTATCACTATGACATTTTATTGTTTTTAGAGGAATAATTATATCACTGTATCAAAACTATAAGGAAATCATGGACAGCTATAAATTATTATTTATGAAATTGTTGATAATTGATACTTACTACTGATATTGATACTTGATAATTTAATGTATGTTCACAAAAACTTAGATATGCTGGATCCAATAAAAGACCAACATAATTTAAATACTAGAAACAACAACAAATTAGTCATTCCATGCTTCAGACTCGCTAAATCCAAAAACAGTTTTTTAGGTAATAGTGTTAGGTTTTATAACCAAAACACATTACCAATTTGCCAGATAGTAAGTTCAAGAACCAAGTCAAGCGGGATTTAATATCTAAAGCCTATTATAGGATGAATCAATATGTGATCGATTGTCGTCTGGAAATGTCGTCCCTCTCTGTGCATCCAATAGTGACGAATGTAACTATTAGGGCTTTACCTATGAAATTGCCGTTTTGTATGAAAAAATTTAAACGAATTTTTTTCATATATTCTTTATTTGTATTAATCGAAGTAATCACCCATGCAATCAATGCGTATTTGCCAACGCAGTGGCAGTTTATTCCTTCTTAAAGTAATCAGCTAGACGGGAGGCAACAAATTCTTCAAAGGCATTTTGTACTGCCTCTCGGGTATTGAGTTTTTTTCCCGCCAGGGAGTTATCCAAATTCTGGAAAAAGTAGTAGTCTGTAGGCGCAAGGTCTGGTGACTAGGGCGGATGACGGAGAACTTCCAACCCCAGTTCTTGCAACTTGGAGACCGTCTGCTGTGCAGTATGAGGTCGCGCGTTGTCGTGCAGGAGCAGCGGAGACGAGCGATTGACCAATGCTGGTTAGAGATGTGCCAGCTTCTCCATCATTGTGTTCAGTTCTTCACAGTACACATCTGCAGTAATGCTCACCCCGTTTAGTAAGAAGCTGTGATGAATCACACCGGCGCTAGACCACCAAACAGTGACCATCACTTTTCTAGGGGTAAGTTTTCGTTTAGGGCATTGTTTAGGTGCTGAACCAGGATCCAACCAACTTGCTGAGCGTCTGCGGTTATCAAACAAAATCGATTTTTCATCGCAGGTAACAATGCGGTTCAAAATTCCTTCATTTGTGTGTCTGTTGAGCAGTGCCCTTGCGTCTCGACGCGTACTTCGCGCTGGCGATCATTGAGTTCGTGGGGCACCCATTTGTCAAGCTTTTTTACCTTGCCAACTTGACGCAAATGGACCAATATTAACGTCGAAAGCTGTGTGTATCATCAGCTTCCACAATCGCCTTTAATTCGTCATTGTCGACCAAAGTTTTCGGACGACCGCGAGGTTCATTTTTCAGGTCGAAATTCCCAGAACGGAAGCGAGCAAACCAATAACAGGTGGTGCGTTAGTTCGTAGTGTTATCTCCGTAAACGTCGTTGATGTTTTGTGCCGCGTTGCTGCCACGACGGTACTCATATTCCATAATTACTCGAATTTTTAACGTATCCATGATGACAAAAAAGATTAAAATGCGATGAAAATGTAACACTAATCAATAAACAAATGACTACTCTTGGAAAAAGAATTTCATGTTTTTAAAATATAATTAATATGAAATTAGAATTCTTAGCCCAACTAAAATTATTTTGATTTGAAATGGCCAGTACTGCAGAACGGCAATTTCATAGGTAAACACTTACTATTAAATATAAACATATACATACATATAAACATATATAAACATCTATTATTTATGTTTTGTAAAATATATAACATGAAGAGATAAACCAGAACGAGTTTCTTGCCGGTACTTCTCGATGACTGGGTTGTTTTCCGGCGGTAGCTTTCGCGTTCATAAGCGATATATGACATATCGTTTTTGAAGTTACACTCCTTTTGACGCGTTAGGGAAAAATTATGAGAGTAAATTTTTACGATGCGCGCGCACATCACCACGAAAAACCGACACCCTGAAGTTAGCTATAGTCAACTTTTTCTATTGTTAGTGTCGTTTTTTCTACAAACGTAGAATAAGGCGAAAGATAAAAATTTTGAAAAGACTTTTATCTTGTTACGCCAAAGAAGTATAACTTATAACACGTGTACATAAGTACACACACACTTTTTTTATATGAATATTCTATGATTTTTTTAATTAACTTGGAAAAGGTTCTGTATTCGACCCGTATGTGTGTATGTATGTATTTATGTATGTCCGCGATTTTCTCAGACACTATTGATTTGATTTAGATGGGGTTTTTATTATTGAAAGCGTATTTTTGAGGAAATGTTTTACCATATAAAACATAAAATACAAATTGGCGCCCACTTCAAAAAATATATAATAAGTAATATTTTACTTTCGTCATTGGATCTTAAATTATTGTTAAAAATTAATACAAAGTTTTATGTGTATATGTAGGTAATTAAGGTTTCACTGCTATAGCGTTTTTTTTTTCAATTTTGATGGTTTCCCCTTCGATCATCAATAACTAGATAAAGGGTCACGTACAAATCGAAGCTAAACGCCGTCCGCGTAAATATATACTTATGTGTAGCTATTTGTTTACTAAGAAAAGGAGTTTACTTACAACCATAACACCTTGTAATAAAGTCACAAATGTTCAAAATATTATCTAATACTTACGATAAAACGAGCAAAGTAATAAATTACTCCCCTCACTAAAGAAAAGATAACATAAACAACATTAAGTGTGAATTCAACCTTAACACGTAATGAATAAAGTACGTTTTTCTGTTATTGTGCGTGTTTGTGTCTGGTGAGACCAAACATTTGTATCACATGTTTAAAATCGATAATTTTGTTTAAAATTTTACACACTTTTATTGTATCTTTTGAATAAACTGTGGCATGTGAAACGGGCTTACATTGGCTGTGTTTCAAACAAACTAAACAAAATAAGGGCACACGTTTCAAGAGAGCTCTTATTTACCGAGACGTATTTTTCGCGCCGACCCGTTATCTAGTTATTGTTGATCGAAGGGTTTCCCACAAATATATTTGGAATTAGCAATATAAAGGGAGAGAGGGGTGATCCTAATTTGATAGGATCACTTCGCTTTCCTTTGATGCATTGCATGAGCGCTATATAAAGCCATAAAGGTTTGTCAGTCATGATTTAGATGTAAGTCAGAGAATTGTGGTTATTTGAAAGTCCGTTAAATGCATTGAGATTAATGTTCACATGTTTGACAAAATTATCAAATGATTTGACAGCAGACTCGATCTCCAGTAGTCCGGTGAAGCTGTTAAGACCTTGCTAGGCCAATAGCGTAGTCAGTTCGAGAAAAAAACTCCATCAACTGCTACAGCGTTTGAATTACATACATGTTTAATATTTTCGTATTTTCATGTAATAGGAGGAGTTGTCTACCGATGGTTTTGGTGATGCATGGATAGAACGCTGCAAACGTCTGGCGTTTCCAGTGTTTCAACGTTGGGCCATTTTAATGGTCTCGGGAGGGCATTTTGCTGGCGCTATATTCGCGAGTGGTACGCCGGTCGTGCACAAGACTTATCACTCTTACGTAGTGCGGAGAGGACAGGGCCAGGCTCAGGCCACACGAGACCAATACAGCAATTTGCCCAGAACAGCTGGAGCGAACCTGAGGCGACAGAATCAGGCCAAGTTTTTGTTGGTTTGTAAATATTTTTATTTAGTATATATACGCTTAGGAATCGGAAGTGGAGATAAAAAAAAAAACAAATTTGGGTAGATTATGTTTTTTTTTATCGTAGCACAGCAAAGTGACTATACTGTGCTCACCACAGTACAATTTAAAATAAATGGCGACTACCGAGAGACACGCTGTCCCTCGCCGGTCGCCGCTGTCATGACGGCCTGCAAAATGTTACGTGATATAACATTAATGTTATATCTATGTAAATAAAGTAAATGTAAATAAAGCTTATATTTAAAATTGTATTCGTACACAAAGTCATACTGCATTTGACACAACATCTAAATTCTATCACAAAATTCTAGACTATTTCTGCTATTGTCGAGTAGGTTATAATATTACAAGTGCTTTATGATAATTTCAATCTTGTACCAGTATAGTTGCCCCCTTGTAAGAACTTTGGGGTGTAAGGGATGTTGAATAAGACTTGAGACACCCAAGCCAATCTCACCTGCATGTGGTGCACTCTGCTGAATAGCGAACGAGGCAATGGCGAAAGCGGGATAGTAGGGTTGTACAGCCTGACTGGGTCGCAACCATCATGTATATAGCGAAATAACTCGTCATAGTGGTTCGCTTCTGCGGGTCGCGTTTCGGGATCAGCCTGTGCATATCCAGCTTTTCGCAGCGGGCATGACAGCGGCGACTGGCGGTGGATAGTGTGTCACTCGGTGGTCGCTTTTTGAAGATGGTAGAGCCACGCTGTAGCTATTACGAGTTTCAGCATGAATGGGTCGGCTCGACCGGGGTAGTACCACCCGACCCACAGAACACCGTTGTGAAGTAACTATGCTTGCATTGTTGCGTTTCGTTCGGTCAGTGAGAGCGCCGGAGACCCACCTCCTTTTCCCCTTTCCCTTTCTCCTTTTCCTACCCCTCCCCCATACACAGGCTGGCAACGCACTTGCGACTCCCCTGGTGTTGCTAGTGTCTATGGAAGGTGGTGATCACTTAACATCAGGTGACCCACCTGTTCGTTTGCCGCCTTTTGACATAAAAAAAAGAAAAAAAATGACATTGTTTTTGGATTGTACTGTGCTTACCATCAGGCATAGTGAAGTCAATTTTCCGGTCACAATTTAAAAAAAAAAAACTTTTCATGGAGTTTTGTTGGCATCTGATAATTCATAATCCGTGGTATTATTTCCCATCCACTTCACTGGTGTACAATAAAATATATTACGTAAAATGTAACCAATATTACAAAATATGGAGTTGAATAACACAAGAGTATGAATCAAATATAAAATCCACTACATGGCTGACTAAGATCCCTTCAAAAACTCTTTTTATTTTTTTTGTATATGCCTTATTGCAGCATGTTCAAGAGATCATATCAAGTTGGGCGGACGAACTAAACGGCTGTAGTATGATCCTATGTAGAGCCGTGGGCTCTTTGAATCAGGGCGCCTTGTTCGGAAAGACTTCACCTCTGAAGAAAGACGATGAACGGGTCAGAGTTCTGCCATTCCCGACCAGGAAACCGAGTTACAAAGAGGTACAGAGGGTGCATGATGTCGTCTCTAGTGTAGAAGTGTATGGTAAGTTGATTAAAAATGTAAATATTCAATATCATCCTTACTGTATCGAACCTTTAAGAAACAAGCTCACACTTCTTTAAAACGCCGGCAAAGTACTTGTGATTCCCCTGGTGTTGCTAGTGTCCTTTGACGACAGTGATCATTTAACATCAGGTGACCCTTCTTTTCGTTTATCTCTTATGATATAAAAAAACTAATATTATGTGTCTGTTTGTTTGCTTGTTATATATACTTCCACACCTTAACTACCAAACTGATTATTGTGAAATGTTGCATATACGAATTTTACATGTCAGGGGTACAGAAAGAGACATGCCAGCGACTTCGTCTACATCTGTATCTCTATAAATAATGACAACATACATTATCTTTGTGTAAATTTAAAGGCTTACGCAGCGCATGCCAATATAGCTTTCGGTTCACAAAATTTGTAGAGTTGTAACTTTTATCCCGAGAAAATGTACTCTTATAGGGATATGTCTAATCTACAAGAAAGCGGCCGAAGCCGCGAGGAAAAGCCAACTGATATGTAGTTTTACCATCCGTTCAGGTTTTTCCGGTTAGTCTTAGTTTATAGTATATCACAGAAATCTAAGTTTTTCTTTAGAAACCATCAAAGTCTTTCATTTAAGTGTTCAGTTTAACTAGGACACTCATAAGTGGACAATAGCCCAAAGCTAAACTCGATTAATGAACAAATAAAGTAAATTTTCTGTAAATATCATATTTCCCGGTATAAATAATCTATTTTTTAAACTAAATCCAAAGAAGAAAAATACTATTTTGACTAAATATTCAGGTATTTTTAGTTACTGGCCGTCGTCCACAATTTAGATCTATGTATAAGAGACATCACATCAGCCTGTAAGAGGCCCACTATAGTGTCATAGGCCTTACCTGAAGATTGGTATGAGCATAATCTATGCTAGCTAGCCCATGAGTTATGCATATAATCCACAGTTCTATATATTCCTACATACGGTGGTAGTATTAGTAACATTTCTCAAGTTCAGGTTTCCATACTATGTTATCTTTCACCGTCAGTTCATAATATTAAAAATACGTTGGTACATGCCGGGGTTTGAACCTGTAGACATCGAATTGATCGGCCAAACCTCTCAACTACCATGACATAAGACATGTTCTTGTTATTTTGTATCGGTAATATTATCTATCTAAGTATTTATATGAGCTTATTAGCTACAGCTTAGTTGTTATATTCTTCTATTTTGCATATATTCCTCTTTAAGATATATATAATCTATATTATTCTTTTAAAAGCGAATCTAAAGCTGAAAGATTTCTAAAGCTCAAAAAATAGCTAGGAAATTTAGATTGGTTTGTTTCATATAATTCCTTTCAACTAAAATATAACAGATTTAAACGGTATGGGAGGTTTTTGAAATTCTGACCCTGAAAAAGGTTGCCCCTTTTTGTCAGACGAAAAGTGGTGGGGGTAAACACTGTGTCGGTTAGAGTGGGCCTGTGTCTCGCTTGAGTTCGGTTACTGGGAAACAGAGAGAGATCCGTTATTCTCGCTTTATTTTTGAAAGTTTCATTAATAGTTAATAGTTTCATTAATACACACAATATTGTTTTTCTTCCTCTAGAGTCATTAGAAGAGTTTCAAAAAGTTCTCATAACATTGTCGACGAAACCGACTTCTAAATCAGGTTCAGACCAGAAAAGTGATCAAGCGAAAAAGACAACGAAACCTAGCCCTAATAAAAATATTGACAGAGCTAAGTCAAGGTAAATAATTCTATAAATAATTAATAATCCTTGTTAAGAATTAATTCTTTAAGATATTTTAAAATATAATAATATTTAATATTATGCAACTCTAGTAAAAAAATTCTATTAGAAAAATAATAATTCTGCATTATACAATATGTTGTACATCATGTGACCGTTTATCTATATATAAAAAATATAAAACAAAGTAGCTTTTCACGTCTGTTGTACAGAATTACAATAAAAGAAAATAAAACTAGCAGTAATTGAAATAAAACATGTATACTCCGCGTCAAACTGTTTAACCGCTCTGAAGTAGATGCGCAGAACACAAATTTAGGTATCAGAGGGACGCAGAAGTCGCAAAAGAAGAGCAGGCTCACCTGCGCACGTACCTCATTTCCTACCTCCTATTGGACCCACGTTGACATATGTCTCCTGTCAGTACTAGTTGCAGTACAGTCGCAATCAGAATAGTTTTCTTGTTAAAAATTACGTGTTGTTGCTATTTTCGTTCTTTACTTTTTCTGGTTTATATTTGTATATTATTAGAAGACCCATCCACTTCAAAAAATGATGTTTCTATGAAGGGCGTTGTTTATTACAAATTATTAATGTATTATGAATGTATTTTATTTACTGTAACACATATATACATATATGCTACAAGATACATGCCACAGATTACATACAGACAAATACTGCATAAAGAGGAGAGACCATCCAATTAAAGTACGCGATCACCCAAAACATAGAAATAAATGTTATTTGGATTTAATTATAACTGACAAATACATGATATGACGAACTGTTAATATTCTAGCTTTGTCTATTAATCTATTGTTCGGCTACTATTGTCCATTTCTAGTTTTTACTGTGGTTTTATTACTTCAGTAATGATTCAATTTTTATAATCTGTTAATTTTTATCTCTAATCGTTTGTATGTACTCTAAATGTCTGTAATACTCTAAATGTATAATATCGAAACAAATATTAACAAACGTCAATGTTATATTGTTATATTAATATTTTGAATTTATTTTGTATTCACTTCTTGACTGTACTATGCGCAGAGCCGAATTCAAAGCTATATTCAGAGCGGCCAAAACAATTGACTCAGACTATAAGTTCCCATTGAATAAGAAAAATATGTTAACATTTTTTTAAATTTATTTATTTTCTTTTGCTTCTTCTATATTTGCACTGCCTACAAAACTTTTATGTTCGTTAAAAATAGCGCTGGTTAGCTGGAAGAAAACACCCTGTGACATTAAGCTCGCCAGTTTACAAACTCAAAAGTACTCATTCATTCATTTATCAAAAACGAAGTCAAGGGTAAGGGCTAGTATTAACCTCTTGGCTAATTTTTTAAGACTCAGATCTCAAATTGGCAGACAATGTATTCCACGACATCGTAAATTTCATGGTATAGTAAAAAAATATTTCAAAATACATTTTACATAAAAAATATGATTTTACAATTCACAATATGTTATTTCTCAAAGTTTTGTAGTAAATTATTTATTAAGCATATGCTGCCAACAATGTGTTGATATTTGCTTCACGAGGTCTACATTAGTTTGTATAAACTTTAAACCTTATCCAGGGGTTAATATAAGATATATTTTAGAGAGAGGGCACCACGAGCATTGCCAATACAAGTTACTTCAAGTGAAGACGAAGGCCCATGTTACATAGATTCAGAAACACCACCGGACTGGATAAGGACTCTATCGGAGCAGAGCTCGAATGGGATCATTACAAATTCGAGGAAAGATCTGCTCAACGATTCATCATTAAAGGAATGTTCCACCCCTGAATGCTCTGATACTGAGAGATCAGCTCAACAGGAAAAGGAGATGAAGAAGAAGAAAAAGAAGGAAGAGAAAACCACACCAGTTAAACGTGGTCCCCAGAAGATTCCATCCAGTGTTAAAAGGGTATTACATTTTTTTTAGTACGAGTGCTCTTTCAGTTGTCGAACTTCGACCATAGAGAAAAAAAACTTTATCTATTTTTTTACTGATAACACTAAAGCTTGCCAATAGTTACATAATAAAAAAAATAATGAAGAAAGTCGGCTCAGAAACTGAGGAGAGAGATGCTCTTAACCTTTACCCTTTATTTATACCGGCTGAATGGTTAAAGAGTTGCAATATTCTTAGGGGTTGCTGAGTAGTCGTTTCTGGTTCTAAATCGATTTAAACAATACGTGCTTAATATTTGATCTATTTATCTCGAGAAACGCAAAACTGATATACACTCAACATCAGATGATTTACGCAAAAACGAAATGGTGTAATAAATACCGAAGCGGTGAAACACGCTCTGCCGTGCACTTTAGGCCGCGCCCCGCTTCCCTTTGTTCGACCGTGTCGTCCCATGAAAACAACTGTTTTGCAAAATTACGTACATTGCGTAACTACGTAATGATTAACCTTGAAAAGCGCTCCTTCAATTTTCTTCATTGAACCTAGGTGTGATTTTTTTATGTATAAAAATATCGTTCCCATACTTTTAAAAGTTTTAGAACAATATCTAAGGTTCTCTTTGTTGTTTATTAGTATTTTGATATTATTAATTTATATGTCACCATGAACTATCACACGATTGCACGGCGTCACCCTTTAAACAGCCGCCTGGTATATAGATAAAATAATTGTGTCAGATTTCGGTATATTTTGGTCCAGAAACATGTTTTACTTTGGATTAAACTGATTTTCACATATTTTTGCACTATTTTTTGCTCGAAAAATTACGTGATGTTTTCCGACACCCCCTCTTTCCCACATGAGATTTGTTGATATTTGACTTTATGCCCTCCTCCTAAACCACTCACGTAATTAATGGATGACCCCTTATTAATAAAGTTAAAAACGGAGTGTAAAATGGGATTGGTTTTTCTTCAGATGTGGAAGTTTATAGGCAATAAGGAGTTTGAATCTCTGGATACTATTTTGGAGAACTGGGACGGACTCGATTTGGAGCTGGTCTGCAATACACAGGATCCTGTTGATGGGAACACAGCTTTACACAAAGCGGCGATTGCTGCTAAACCTGATATGGTCCTGTAAGTTTTGAAAAAAAAAATCTATCTTAGATACTGTAAAAAATTCCATACTTGCCTTTTGTCTCAGATGTTGTCCAAAAATGTGTACTAACCTTTTGCTGTCAAATAGTGTTGTATCCCTGTATCCTGACCCAAATACTGTCAAAAAATCTATACTTGCATTTTATCTGAGATACTGTTAAAAAATGTATATATCTGTTTTACCTTAAATACTGTTAAAATTTATATTAGCATTTTGACAGAGATATTGTCAAAAAATGGGGTTTCTATAAACACTATTTATTTTAGATTTTTGAAAATTTGAAATTAACAAGAGATTTGAAAACTGTAGAAGTAAAAAATTTCAAAAATCGAAATTAAAGTATAATATGAGAAAACCCATTATCAGGTATGGGCTTAAAAGTTGAGAAATATATAGAAGCTTAAAATAAAAAGAACATAAAAAAGTCAAATTCATTTTTTTAAACACGATTTAAAATTTTAAATTCAAAAATTTTTGTAAATACATTAAAATATCTTTGATTTTTTTTTGTCTTTTCTATAAAGGCAATGTAAAAACATATAATTAAAAAACAAATCGTATATCAACTATTTTTATGAAAATTATGTCAAAAAAACTATCTTTTGAATGAGTAATAAAACAAATGTCAACATTTATCTGAGCGGCTGTTTTGATGTGTACTGTAACATATTACAAAATAATCAAAAAAAATTTTTTCAAACAATCTGATATGGCTTGTTGTGTCGCATATATATATTGCCTTAGACACTGCAAAACAAATTTTTATCCATTTTGTCACAGATACTGTCAAAAAAAAAACATTTGAATTTTGCCTGAGATACTGTCAAAACAATTATGTTGCAATATCTTACAGATACTATCAAAAAAATTATATCTGCATTTTGTCACAGATACTAGCAACAAAGTCTATATTTGCCTTTTGCATCAGATGTTGTCAAAAATTTTATATTTGTATATTGGCTCAGATACTACCAAATAATCTATATTTGCCTTTTGCATCAGATCAGGTCAAAAATTTTATATTTGTATATTGGCTCAGATACTTCCAAATAATCTATATTTGCCTTTTGCATCAGATCAGGCCAAAAATTTTATATTTGTATATTGGCTCAGATACTTCCAAATAATCTATATTTGCCTTTTGCATCAGATCAGGTCAAAAATTTTATATTTGTATAGTGGCTCAGATACTTCCAAACAATCTATATTTGCCTTTTGCATCAGATCAGGTCAAAAATTTTATATTTGTATATTGGCTCAGATACTTCCAAATAATCTATATTTGCCTTTTGCATCAGATCAGGTCAAAAATTTTATATTTGTATAGTGGCTCAGATACTTCCAAATAATCTATATTTGCCTTTTGCATCAGATCAGGTCAAAAATTTTATATTTGTATATTGGCTCAGATACTTCCAAAATATCTGTATTTGCAATATTTCTCATATATTTCCCGTACTTGATGATGATGTATAACCATATGGAGAATAAACCTTATCCTGTATATTTTAACCGCTGTATACTATTGTTAATAGTCAAATATTGAATCTCGGCGGTGATCCGTGTGTTAAGAACAATCTACTGCAGACTCCGTACGCGGCGTCGCCTCACCACGACACTCGGATCGCGTTCAGAGTCTTTCAAGCTCAGTATCCTGACAAATACAACTATGGAAAGGTAATGTTTAAAAATAATTAATTAATGATAATGTTGATAAAAAAAATGAATGAAAAAAAATCAGTATAAAAAGGACTCATTCCAAATTATGTACATCATATTTGGTTCCAGATTTCTACTATTAATATAAAAATACATCGACGTATAGAAAAAATGAAAAAGCGTATGTTAATTGCTCACTTTAATATTTTATTTAAGCTGCACTAGAGTTAAAATAATTTCAGAAAAAAGTTGCGGCCCAATAGTCTGCAGAAGAAAACTCTTGAATGGTCTTAGCTAAATCCACCTCCTGGTATGGTCTTAGCCAAAAGACCAACCGATTGAATTATGATTACTACCATCTTTTATGAAAATCAATTTTTAGTCACAAATCCCTGGTCCCCTGACGCCGGAAATCCTAGAACAAGAGAGGGAGCGAAAAGCTCAGCAGAAACGAGCGAAACGCCAGCGGGAAAAGGAAAAACAGACCGAGAAGATGAAAACTGCCAAGTTTCTAGAACTTTGTGACGCTGATAAGGTGGGTTTGGATACCTCATGATTCAAGAGTTAAGGAAGACGTTTACCGTCATGCTTATTAAGTCATGATTCAGATTAAATCCTCGTAAATTATTTTGGTCTCTCTGAATATAGCCTTAAGTTCGCGTATAATACAGTCAAGGGTTTATTACAAACATAATAAAGTTAAAGTAGCGTCCTAATCGAGTTTTTGGCGGGATCTTGGATTTTTTAATATTATAGGGTGCAAACGAACAGGCGGGTCAGCTGATGGTAATTGATCACCGCCGTCCATAGACACTAGCAACACCGGGGGTGTCGCCAGTGAGTTGCCAGCCTGTGTTTGGGGGAGAGGGGTTGGGAAAGTGGGGAGGAGGAGGAGGTGGGCCTCCGGTGCTCTCACTGACCGAACGAAATGCAACAATGCAAGCAATGTTACGTCACGTCGATTTTCTGTGAGAGGGTGGTACTACCCCGGGCGATCCAACCTATTCAGCGTGGCTCTACCACCTATTAAATTTGTTGGAATGTTTTGGAATTGGAATGTCATGTAATGGACTTCATATTTTATTCATAATCTTGTATTATTTGGCTCTGTATTCTGTAATATTGGTGATGTTTTACGTAATATAGTTCGGTTATTGTGCACAGGTGAAGTGGATCGAACATAATACCACGGAGCATGGATTCTGATTTGCCACAAAAACTCCCTGGAAAGTTCTAACGAGACGGCCACCATCTTGTTAGTTCGTGGAAATAATCGCAAAAAACTTTTAATATTATTTATTACCCACTTGACAATGGCAGTAATAATCTACACTGGAAGATTGGTTAGCAAAAAAAATTAAAAATATTATACTTTTCTTCAGGGAGTGGGTTTTTACAGGCTGATGATTAATTATGATTAATGATATGTTTTCATAGAGTTCTCATAGGTGCACGGGGATAGCCATTTTTATAGACTTAAAATTTTATTAGCGTCTTAATTCCCGTACTGTCCAAAAGTATAAAGATTCAAGCTTCATACAAAAGAATGTAGACCTTTTGAGGCACGGGTCATCGGACTGTTGGCAGCATAAGTTTAAAAAAAATACCTGATTTATGTACATTTTATGTAAGATGTACTTTTAAATTATTTTTTAATTTGTACAAACTTTATAATTTACGATGACGAGAAAATAATAATAAAAACATTATCCGCCATTTTGAAATTTGGGTCTTAAAAATCAGCCGAAGGGTTAAGCTATGACGTCATATAACAGCGTGAGATCATGGTCTATAGATTTTGTTTATAATAATATATTTTATGTAATCAGGTGAAATCCCAGGAAAAACGCTGCTTCCTCTGCGGGAACTATCTGCCGAAGAAACCTTTTGAATATGATAAGTTTAAGTTCTGTATGATCCGGTGCCTGCAGAATCACAAGAACATCAGGCCTCTGCATAAAAGCGCTTAAGAAACTTCTCATTTATGTAATTGAAAATAAATCTCTTCCCGTTATTATAAGTATTTAGTAGTCCTTTATCATATATCGGAATAAATAAATACACTTATAAGGTACTGTGTCATGTAGTGGATTTTATACATAATTCATAATCCTGTGTTATTTGACTCTATTATTTGTAATATTGGTGTTTTTTTTTTTTCGAACTGACTACGCTAGTGACCAAGCAAGGTCTTAACAGTTTCACCGGACGACTAAGGCGAGCGCTTAAGGCACTCAGCCGATTTAATTTTGACAACTAGCTCAAGGGTGCGCGGCACACCTCGGCTTTGGCTGTTGCCTGATACATGCAATTCGCGACCTACGTGATCTAACCTAAGCTAAAATCACTATTCATACATATACATATCTCAACAACCCTTATATATATTTCGTATCGGATAATGATATTAATATTGGTAGCATTTTACGTAATATAGTTCGGTTATTGTCCACAACGGAAGCGGTTGGACAATAATACCACGGAGCCTGAATTCTGAGATGCCACAAAAAGTCCCTGGAAAGTTCTAAACAAGGGGTTACCATTTTGTTAAAACATTATAACAATGAGACGATACTTGTAGTATTATTTATTACCTACTTGTTTGGCAATAAAAATATACTTTATTATATTTAATTTTTTTAATGTTAGTACTCTTTAAAATGCAGAATTATTATTTATATTAATTAAAAAAATGGATAGGAATGATAGGATTGTGTAATTAAAAAAAAATAGTGCTAGAGTCCCTCCGCGCGGAAGAAGTGAAACTTCGTAATGTGGAAATGAAAATAGGAAGACGTTTCTTTAAGACAAACTTTATTAACATTGCGTACAATTCGCAATTGATCGCATCTTTTAATTATCATTTTCGAGTGGAGAAATATCCAAATCTATAACATTTACAATGGGATTATGATAACTAAAGTAAGATACGAAATGTTTGATTATTTTTCTCGCTTTGTCTCTTTCTATTCCCCCACCCCAGGAGCGTTGAACGTTTAACGCAACCTTGTTGGAAGTCGCATTAGAAGTTTCACTTCAATATATAACAACTAAGATTATTAAGAGAATAAAATAATAAATGTGACTCCGAAATGAAGATTTTTTAATTGTATCATTGATCGAACTGCTTAGTTGAGTGTTGGTATAAAAAAAAGAATGAGGCAGTAATTAGGACAGAAGTGAAAACACAAAACAATGGAATGGAATTTTGAGGTGTAAGGGGTGTCGAATAACATCTAAGACTTGAGACATCCAAGCCAACGACACGCCACGCCACGAATAACGAACGAGGCAATGGCAATGGTGGTAGGGTTTTACAGTCTGACTGGGTCGCAACCATCATGTATATGGCGAAAAAGCCCGTCACAGTGATTCGCTTCAGCGGGACGCGTTTCGGGATCAGCCTGTGCATATCCAGCTTTTTGCAGGCCGGCATGACAGCGGCGACCGGCGATGGATAGTGTGTCACTGGCCATTGTTTTTGTATTGTACTGTGCTTACCGTCAGGCACAGAGCACTCATTTTGCCGTGCTACAATAAATTTAAAAAAAAAAACTGATCCTCTAAATTTTTAAATCAATTATATAATGAATTATTTAAATTTCATAATTTATAAATTGAACTTATTAGTCTCCCTTTCACATTATTGGCACTTCGAGTAATAATTATATATTTTTTATACAGTCTATTCATTAATGAAGCATATTATGAGTTGCATAATCTCTATACAAGGTATCAATATTAGATGTATACAGACTGGTATCCTACGCGTCGCTAATCTGACGCAAGCCGCGCAAGCGCAACACGCTCGGTCACGTTTATTAGCATGTCATGACGCGAAATCATAAGTTTATGTCCTGCCGAAAAATACCGCTCAGCGCGCCTAATTATCGTTTATGGTTCAGAAGCATTTGCTTACGGCTTCTTTTGCGTTAATATAAAAATGACATCCGGCTGGATTTTTTTGTAGATAGAACCCTATGTCCCTTTCTGTAACCCTAACATGAACTGAACATTCCATTACGATCGGAGAAGATAAGGCGTGAAAGGATCACAACAAACATTTATTATGTCACTCCCCTACAATGCGACAAATCTGATGACATCACATGTTTAAATCAATCAAACTATTCTATAAAACATATCAAAGAAATACTCAATACAGACATACATTCGAAAAACATTACTGCCAAAATATACAACAAAATACACACTGTAGGTTGTAGAGCCACGCTGAAGCTTTTACTTTTTTCAGCATGAATGGGTCGGCTCGCTCGGGGTAGAACCACCCTCTCATATAAAACCAACGTGAAGTAACAGTGCTTGCATTGTTCCGTTTCGTTCGGTTAGTGAGAGCGCCGGAGGCCCACCTCCCTCCCCTCTCCCCTCCTTCCTCTACCCTAAGGAGTAAGCCTCCTTCTCCCCCAAACAGCCTGGTAACGCACTTGTGACTCCCCTGGTGTTGCAAGTGTCTATGGACGGCGGTGATCACTTAACCTTAGGTGACCCGACTGTTCGTTTGCATCCTATAACATAAAAAAAAAACAATGATCACAATAAAATGATCACAAGATTCAGTAATAGTTATTTACTACAAGCTGAAAATTGAAATAAAAAATGGTAGTCCGGTGAAGCTGTAAAGACCTTGCCAGGTCAATAGCATAGGCAGTTCGAAAAAAAAAAAAAAAAATGTAAAACCTAACTTTATTTTGATTTGACGAATTTAAAATACGGGATGTAATTTATGGGTCAACCCTTATGTGTGATGTATTGAGTGTATGTGTGTGTATGTTTTATTATTTAGTTGTATGATAAAAATAATGTAGAAATCTATTAAATTATAAGTTAAAGGAAATATAATTATGAAATTTCAAAACCCTATCGGACCTTTTCAGACTTATAGATGATCAAAATTGAAATTAATTGTCAGATAAAGGAGAATATCTACTTGACGAGACAATATGAAATTTGTGTGTGATTTCTTTTTATAATTTATCGATGCAGATAAGAATTATAAATGTAAAAAAACTGGTTTGTACATTTGACGCCTACCTACTATTTGATGTATTTAAACTCACTAAATCCGAATCTGGAGTCGGTTTGAACCCTCAAATTCCCAAAAACCGTAAAAGACAGCGAGAGTTGAGTGTTTTGGTTATGAAAAAGTGGAAAGACCCAGTATAATTTTCATGTATTTTGATCGGCTGAATCCGAATGTGAAGTTTATTTGGATCATAAGCCCTTCTAAATATAAGTAAACTCCAAAAAAAATCTTGAAAATTATAAATTTTTTGAAGATATACAACTGTTTCAATTTTGATATTAGCATGTGCACACGTATAGAATAGAAAGATACAAATCGAGAGTAATAAAATCAAAAACACTTTATCAATTTAGGCCCTAAGAAGGCATTCATGGACGTTAAAACTACCACCGGTTCGGAAAATAACCCATTCATCGAGAAGAACCGGCAAGAAACCCGGTCTGGTTTATCTTTTTAACAAATATATATAATATTTAGAATAATAATATATTCTATATAATAGTAAATGTCATAAACGTTTTTAATGGATGCACAGAGATGAGTCAATTACAGACATCACCATCGTTCACATATTGATCCACTCTATAATAGCCTTTTCACACCAAAACCCGCTTGACATGGCGCTTAAATTCGCAATCCGGCAAATCGGTAATATCCTCTGGGAGTTTGTTGCAAAATCTATATTTCCAAAAAAAACTGTTAATGGTTTTACTAAGTCTACAACGTGGGACAACCAGTTTGTCACAGTTTCTAGTATTTAGATTGTGCCAGTTTTTTTTACGACATCTAGCTTTTCTAGGTTCTTACGGACATACATTAAATTGTCAAGAATGTATTGGGAGGGCAGAGTTAAGATACCGTACTCCTAGAACTTGTGGTCTTTACGGATTCGCGAGATTCCCACTGGTTCTAAGCAAACAATAGAAACTAGAGAGATTTTTTGTTGGATATAACGCGCTATTTAAGAATTAGATTTGAAACAATCCTTATGCATTTTATAATATAGTTATTGAAAAAGGTTATATGATAATTGACTTAACTGACCTTGATTTTTTCAGCTTTTTGTCGAACCCAACGTTGTCTGGCCACCTAGAAAACAGAACTACTAATTTCATATAGTTATATTAATATTTGTCATTGCTATAATGACAGTAAATTTTTTGCCCTTTTCCTATATAAAATCACATATGAAATAGAAGATTTATAAAATATTTTTATGTTCTACATTTACGATGCCAGAAAATGATATTCTATCAAAAACTCCTTTTCATCGACATGAAATAATTTCTTTTTAGCATGAATTGACCTTTTTGTACCATAAAAAAACTTTTCTTAGCACGGGACTTTGTTGTAAAATATAATACTATTTCCAAAAAAACTATCACCGGTTTTACTAAGTCTAAAACGTGGGAAAACAAGTTTGTCATAATTTCTAGTATTCAGATTGTGCCGGTTTTTTTACGAAATCTAGCTTTTTAAGGTTCTTACGAACATACATTAAATTGTCCAGAATGTATTGGGAGGGCAGAGTCAAGAAGATAGTAACTTAGAGCTATAACGCGTTTTCTTTACGAGACGATTTGTACAAGTCAACTCTTACCGCAAGCAGTTTTACGGAACTTTATAAGAAAAACGAAGGATGACGGTTGTACTGCTCTATCACATTTTTGTAGTACATGGGTGTAGGTCCTTTTCAAATTCGTCTAGCTAGTCACCACGTCGGTATTGGTGTTCCGGCAGCTCCGATTGAGACCACCTTGTCGTCTACCATCAGATGGGATTGTGGTGAAACGGTAATTACTATCAAGAATAAAAAAGGGCCGTAACCAGGAAATGTTTCGTTCCTTGACCATCATTAAAGAACGGATGAAGGACATATCTGAATACCTGAGGCGTAAAAAGGAGCCGACGCCGATATCAAAGAGGTTTTGTTACGAAGATAACAGTATCGTCCGGTGTTCCATGGTCAAGTGATAGCATCGCTAAGCGACAAATCCTTGCATAATAAAAGTTTATTTGTCTGTCCGGGACAATCTTTAAAATGGCTGAACTGATTTTAACGAGATTTTTACTAGGCGATTGAGGAGTTCTATAACATTATGTTTTTATAAATGGGATATCCTGTTAGGAAGCATCTAATAAGCGTCCGTGAGGCGTTTTTGAGGATATTTTGACCCTTCCTTTAGTGAGATTTGTCTGGAACCTCTAGATATTTTTGGAAATATGTATTTTAAGTATAAGTGAGTTGGATTTATAAAAAAAAACACACAGCTTATTTTATTATTATTATTACATTTAATTACTATCATTATTAAATTTCGATATATCAATGTTAAATAACTTTATTCATAGATTTTAATATATAGAAGAATGGTGTCAGATTTCGGCATATTTTAGTTTAGAAACATGTTTTAAGTACTTGAAATTGATCTGATTTTCACACATTTTTCATTATTTCCCTGCCTAAAAAAATTAAGTGATATTTATGGAAACCCCCTTTCTTCGCCACGTGAGATTTCCTATCTCACATAATTAATAGACACCCCCTATAAATTCTGACAGATGTAACATCGGTAGGTATGAAAGGGTTAAGTAGTGATGCCAAAATTATAAAAAAGGACGAAACTACATTGCGGGCACAGGTCGGAAAAAGATCTACGTTGTAGGCGGTTCTTGATGTGTAACATCTTTCCTCTCCGTTTCTGTATATTTCTTGTGGGAATAATTTTGAAAAAGGGACGGAAATTTGTTACAGGAAACCGGGAAGCGCGCGCTATTTTATTTGACCAATCAGCGCGCACGGTGGTGGTGAGTGTCAGCTGTGCACGTATGTACAGTTATTTAGTGTTGTGTATAAAATCCGAGGTTATATTTATATGTGTAAACTATATTAATAATAATATTTACTATTAAGCATCTGATAAATTTCAACATCGTTCTAATTTTTTTTTGTATAATCTTGTGCACACATATCTAAGGCACTAACTACATAAAAATCAATTTAAGAATGGTCCTAAGATCATGTGTAAATGTTACAAAAGCAGTAAACAAAATGTTTAAATAAAAAAAATGGGTTAATTATCGCTGTGTTATTTTTTGCGTATTTAGTATTATTCTTTATTGCTGAAGAAACTGAATAGTTTGAAGCGGTACTCTACTGTATATCGCAATTAGAGAAAACGTGATAAAACAATGACATTGAGACTGACGTTATCGGAAAGGTTTTAGAGCAAGACGAGGCCAGTTACAACAAAAACGGCATTTTAATACGAACTATTCTTATTATTTATTTAGATAATGTAAGGATATAAAACTGAACGTTTTAAGCATACTAGCGGTCATCCATTGGTACATACAAACATAATATACGCTACAAAGTTTTTCTTCACTTACCTATGTATAAATATTTTTATCTTGTTTTATGCCAAAGGGCAGCAAATAGCCAGACGACCCATCTAATGGTAAATGGTTACCGTCGCCTATAGACAATTGCAATACCAGGGGTATCGCTAAGGTAAGGTAAGGTAAGGAGTGTACACGTAAAGAGCATCCGAATGAGTATGACAGAATATAACGAACAAACACTTATAGATAAAGGCTAATTTAGTAATATTTAAGCTTGTGAGTTGTGGCATTATAATGGTTTAATACAATGATATTATAACTATAAGATATGTTACCTACATGATATCTGACAAAACAAATGGCATGATAACGCACACGTACGTAAAGTAATATTATTACGCCACACAGTCTTAGATAAAATGTGGAAGTAAGATGGCACATACTCAATGTCGGTAGTGAAAAAGAAATAGTTATATGTTACTTTGACGGGGTAGTCATAAAAAAGAGGCTAACTAGCCAAGTATTAACAAGGCGCTGTCGAAGCGCTTATGATGTATTTATATAATTAAAATATTGAGTTTGATATGTAAATTTAGTATACAGTTGTTATAAAGAATACGATATTTGAAAGCATGAATCGCTCGTTACCTGTTTTCATTATATGGTAAATGCAAAGAAGGTTGAATCATTGTCTTGCTTTCTTTATAGTATCGGATTAGACAGTCTTTTATTGCATGCACGAAACTCTACCCAGGAATTTTATGGTGAATTTATATTTTAGTTTTGGGAAGATTAATTATTAATGTTTATTGGAGACTTTGGGGTGTAAGGGGTGTCGAATAACATCTATGACTTGAGACATCCAAGCCAACCTCACCTGCACGTAGCGCACCCTGCGGAATAACGAACGAGGCAATGGCGAAAGCGGGCTGGTAGGGTTTTACAGCCTGACTGGGTCGTAACCACCATGTATATGGCGAAAAAGACCGTCATAGTGATTCGCTTCTGCGGGTCGCGTTTCGGGATCAGCCTGTGCATATCCAGCTTTTCGCAGGCCGGCATGACAGCGGCGACCGGCGATGGATAGTGTGTCACTCGATGGTCGCCGTTGTTTTTGGATTGTACTGTGCTTACCATCAGGCACAGTGCAGTCATTTTGCCGTGCTACAATAGAAAAAAAAGACTTCACTGTATTTAATTATACATAAAAAAATTATTTTATGAAAAAATATATAAATTGTAAATACGTGCAGATAAAAAAAAATAGGGACATAAAATAAAATAAATAAATTGCATAATGATTCTGCTTTTTATATGATTGTTTTACCTGTAAATATTATATTCGCATAAAGTAACTTACTTGTATTTTTTTTTTAAAGTGTAATCAGCTGATGTTTTGCGACGAGATATTAAATATGCTAAAACCCCAAACCTCTTTATGAGGTAAATTAACATGAATTATTGGTAGTATAAATATGATATCCTTCACAGTAAGTTTTAATTTGTTAAATTGGTTGGGCCCGTCGTCAATTTCAATGACTCTCGGAAATTATCCGGGACAAATTCCAAAATGTCAATTTTATTTACATTTATAGATTTTGTATATATTTCCAAATCGTAAATTAGTCATACCGTAAAATATTTCCGAAATTCCTTTATCCTTAGTAAGTCCTGATATCAATATCGTTCATATTATTCGACTATTGTTTTCAAATCGGCTTCCGTGATACCGCTTCAATAGAGGACTTTCCTATGCGCGCACGCTCTACAAAGCTAGAGCCACTGTCATTAGCATAATCATCGTTTTGTTATCGCATTTTGATCTTTAACGCTTACGATATAGGTGTTATTGGGAGCGAGGTACGTTACTCGTAGAAGGTGCGTTTCGGTGCAGTGCACACGGACTCGGCAGTCGCGCGCCTACCGACTGTGGTTCCGGTGGGGTCGATCACCAATGCCGTGTGTGCGCGCCTTTACATGAGCATTTCGAACTTTACGTCAGACGGTGTTGTACGCGTCTCGTTTCGCGCCAAAATTTCGCACGAAATTTCAACTATTGATGGTTCGAGTTTTATTTTTCGATAATCAATCGATTATTTTCCCAAATTAATTAGGAGTTATTGAGTTTATATAATTGAGCGATTTTGTGTTAATATTGTGTATTAATTTATGAAAGAAGACTTGTTGAAAATGTGTTTTAAGTTTTCGTAATCGTTTGTGTAATATGTTGGTGAACTGTTGATAGACAAAAAAACAAAATGAAGTTTCGATTGGCCAGTTTAATGATTTATTTATTTATTCTATTTTCGATGACTACAGTCGGTAAGTACAACTAAGGTTTTTCTTTATTTTTAATTTATAATTATATGTGTTAGCATGCTTCCGTAAATTTAATAAATTTTAGAATAAATTATCAATCTAATTAAGTACCTGTTTTATGATATTTGAAACGTTTTCTCTTAAGATTATTTACTTATACGATTTATTATTTAAAAGCAAATAATCAGCGTATTTTTATCTTCTGTTTTAATAACATTTCTTATAGTTAATTTATGTGATTTTCTGGTATAATAATTGTAAGGATCAATCACGAATAATATTATGCTATTTCTATCGGTGATCAATATATATTAATAATAACGAAACAGCGACTAATCGATGAACTGATGAACGAATATTTATAAACACTATAAATAATAAAGTATTATACAACAAAAAAACATTACTGGTTTTATATAAAAAAATTGTTTAACCCTCGATATAAACTAAGTACCTATAAAATTATGATTTTTTTTTTGAAAATATCCGGTAACTCCTATTCGAAAATGTAATTAACTACGTTTTGCGCGCGGCTTCGCTCGCATTATGTAGATCTGATTTATCACTTGGTAGTGGAAGTGACGCCTCTCTATGTGCAGCCACTAAAAACGAATGTAGCTATATGTGTCTGTGTATTATGTTGTAATAATAAAAAAAAAATGTTATGTATTATGAAAAGATAAACCAGATCGAGTTTCTTGCCGGTTCTTCTCGATGACTGGATTGTTTTCCGAACCGGTGGTAGCTTTGACGTTCATAAGTGCCTTCTCAGGGCCTAAATTGAATAAAGAGTATTTTGATTTTGGTAACATTATTTTTTCTGGATGAAAGGTCTTTATATCCTTCTGTACCCTTGACAGCTTTTATGCAACATGTTATGTTGATCGATTGAGTGGTTAAGTGTAAAAGCGTAACAAACAAACAGTAATATTCGCATCTATACATATAATAAGAACTAGCCGTCCCGTGCCCACTTCGTTTGGCGGTAATAGGCATTATCAAGCTATAACTTTTCTCTAGAACTCAATAATATATGTATATCTCATAATTAAGGCAGCGTTCATAAGAAACGTTTTCGTTCGACCATTTTTGTCCGACTCTCCAGATATTATTACCCCCTACAACCTCACAAACTTTACCTCTTTATAATATTCGATTATAGATAATATAATCAGGTAATAGCTTCTGCCCGCGACTTCGCACGCGTGGAATAGTTATTTTGGGCTAAGACGCAGCGGAAGCTCTCAAAAAGAAAATAATATCTCGATTTTGAAACATTTTTCATCTGTTCTCCGCTCCTATTGGCCTTAGCGTGATGATATATAGCCTATAACCATTCTCGATAAATGAGCTATATAACACTGAAAGAATTATTCAAATCGGACCAGTAGTTCCTAAGATTACCCCTTACAACGTCACAAACTCACAAACCCACAAACTGTACCTTTTTATAATATTAGTATAGATGTAAATGTAACGTGTTTGTATTTCATAGATTTTTATAAAAAAATGTTGGAGGTGTGTAAGTTATAAAATACATTTCAATCATTTTTAGAATTGTCTGTTTGTTTGAACACATATCACTGCTAAAGTACTACGTTCATGACGAAACCTTTTCAAGAAAATCGTAAAGTATATCTTCGGGTGATATTTAGTCTTCGTTTCATTAAATTCTGTTCGATCTATCTAAAGTTATTGTAATTTTAATAACGACGCTACTTAAATACGCCAGTAAAATAGATAGTACTTAGACCCAATTATACATTCAGTTGATTTTATTCATAGCGGTTCTTTACATAAGGTTTCACGCCGACGAAGTCGAGGGCACAGCTAGTTTATAATATTAGTAAGAATTTTTAACAGTACTACTACTCTATAGGTTTCTTCGAAACCGTCCCAAAATTCGATATCACGATATCAAATATTTGCGCACTGGTAATATGCAAATTTTATGACCAAAGTTATAATCTAAGAAGCTTAAGATTTCCCAAGAGTCAAATAGTTCCTCCCAACTTAACTGTACCGAAACCCAAAGATATTTTGGACAATTATATTTATACTCTACAATTACAGAGGTATGTCTATGATTTAGAAGAAAAAATACATTTAAAGATAACGAGCGGCGTCACAAGAAATCGTTTCTAGTAAAGTCAAAATACACTTTTCAATCTATACTTTTATTATAAAGAGGTAAAGTTTGTGACGTTGTAGAGGGTAATCTCAGGAACTACTGGTCCGATTTGAAAAATCTTTGAGTGTTATATAGCTCATTTATCGAGGATGGTTATAAGCTATATATCATCACGGTAAGACCATAGGAGCGGAGCACCAATGAAGAATGTTTCAAAATCTTAGGCTTATGGTGGCCATTGTGCGGCCAAGGTAGTGAATAGAATTTTGGTCAGGCACATTTGTAATATTTGTATCTTTTTTTTTTCAATGTTTAACTTTTTGTTGTTGTTGGCTGTTTACATATTATAAGTTCTGTTATATTTTATTGTCAATACACCGACTACACGTCCGTACATTACTTAGGGTCTCCACTGAAAGTCAGCGCTGCAGTACCACCCAGTTGTGCTGCAGCACTTTGCTGAATGGAGGTGCCTTTGTTGGATATTCTAATAAGCTATGTATATATTCATCTTGGTGTTTTGATGTTATCCAGCAATAAAGACATTTTCTTTCTTTCTTCTTTCTTTCATATCAGGGTATTTTTTCCTCTTGAGAGCTTCCGCTGCGTGTTAACGTTAGCCTAAGGTAACTATTCCACGCAAACGAATTCACGAGCAGAGGATAGTTAACTATAATTTGCATAGATTTGAAAATTAGTATTTTTTTTTTTTTTTTTTTTTTTTCATGGGGAAATCCTACTGGATACGCCACCCTCCCGGGGGAGAGAGTGGGTTATGTCCGACTCGCACGGACTAAAACCCCATGGGTGCCCGCAACCGCCATGATGGGGGACAAGGGATGACGAAGCACTCCGCATGTCGCCCCGGGCCTCAGGCGCTCTCACTGACCGAACGAAACGCAACAATGCAAGCATTGTTACTTCACGTCGGTTTTCTAGGAGAGGGTGGTACTACCCCGGACGAGCCGACCCATTCATGCTGAAACCAGTAATAGTTTCAGCAGGCTCTACCACCATTAAGGTCTAACCACAATATAATTTACGTACCGTATTACAAATAAAGTTAAACAAAGTTGGTAGACCAATGAGATATTATTATGACGCAGACGATAGGAAAGGATTGAATTAATTTAGCCAAGGATAAGGATCTTTGGCAGAAAATGGAGGAGGCCTTTACCCAAACAGGGGTCCATATTTCAACCAAAACAGCCTAAACATATATATAATATTTTAAATCTTAAAAAAAAAAAATTGTAACTTTGAAATATGGAATAAATGACTTTATTATAATTATATTACAAATAAGATATTACACATTCCCATAGATTACACGTATCCCAAAAAAACGATATTTTTTATATTTAATATTTTCTTAGCAAATAGGATCTGTGCGGATTTTTGTTATTTTATCTATGCCTAATAGTTGTACTTAAGATTTGTACCAATATTTAGTTATATGCGTATCACTATATATTTACAAATAGTGTATACAATATTAAACTAATATGTACTTTGACTGAATATCTTTGTGTTAAAATTGTATGTCCGAAAGTCAAAAGGTGTGTTTCGGCAATACAAATCTAAGCGTTATAGCCCTTCGGATGCATAGTAACGTTGAGCTTAAAGTCAAATATTTTTTATAATAAAAATGATATTATTAACCAGCAATCGGCTTCGTAATTATGTACCTCACAATAGCAAAGTGATAACAGAGATGGTTAACTCTTAACAATTTATAACCTTTAAGGCTTATACATGTTTTTGAAATCCTTTATCCCTTTTTTTTTCGAACTGACTATGCTATTGACATAGCATGGTCTTGACAGCTTCACCGGACTACTAATACACTACTACAAATACTACCAATACTACTACCACAAATTGTTGATACTACTCATTTATTGTATGTAAGGCGTATCCTACTTTTCTGTAATTTAATATTTTTTATGTAATAGTTACCTGTATATACTTTGTACGCGCATGCGGTCCGTCGGGTCTATGTAATTGGTCCACCCGATTATACTTTATTTTCAATTATTTAAAATTTCGTGCCCATCCGAGAAAGTATGACCACACTGAGTAAATTAAATAGATCCCAGATAACCCGACCGCAATGCGTTCCTTCTGATATAAGGGTTATGTCAAGCTTGTTTTATTGGATAAACATTTTACACTACATTAATACGTTGTTAATCTGAAATTACGTTTTCTGAAGTTATACTTCTTTTGGTGCGTTAGGGAAAAATTATGAGAGTAAATTTTTACGATGCGCGCGCACACCGTCACTAAAAACCGACACCCTGAAGTTAGTATAGCCAACTTTTTCAATTTTTAGTTTCGTTTTTTCTACTAACGCAGAATAAGGCGAAAGAAAAAATTTTTGAAAAGATTTTTATCTTGTTACACCAAAGAAGTATAACTTCTAACGCGTGTTCTTCTAACACACACACACACACTCACACTTTTTTGTTATTTTATTTAATACTTAAATATTTGTAGTTTGCTGCACGCGACAACATGAATGAAACGTGTTTGTGGCCCGTTTAAATTAAAGGTTGAGTACCACTGCTTTATAGTATATATGTACTCCTCATAATGTATATAAAAATTACATCCAAATTTCATTTATGTAAATGTAAATATGTGAAGGTAGAACACATGGGTGCGTTCGCCTTCTCTTTTTATCAACCGATTTTCTCTTTTTTTGTTTAGTACCTTTCGATGAGCTTTAGTGTTATAAAAAAACAAGCCGAGGCAGTCATAGGGACTACAAAATAACACAGATGGCCATATAGTCATCGCTATTCTGACGCAAAAGCATTACGTCATGAGCGCTACCAGCATGTTGAGGTTATCGGTGACGCGAACCCGTAAATTCTCCAACCATTTTTTTAACGCTTAACGCGGCTATTAAAGTTCTCTCTTCAAACATTATACCCCTAAAAAACTGTACCTTTTATTATGATCGGATATCGAGTAATGGGCGACCACTACTTTTTTCTAATTCCGTATATACAAAATACAAATGACTTCGGTAACTGCTAATTACATTTAAAAAACATTTAACTGAATGCCTAAATAACGACGTAACCGTACGGTCCTGACCAACCAGGCCACTTGCATAATACCCATTTTAAATATTTAACACTCGAGTTAATTAGAATATATCCGTTTGAGATTAAACGAGGTGGATGAGAGTACTTGTAACCATAGGACGATAAGACGCAGACATGAAGAACAGGGGTATCTCTATGTTCGTACTGATTAATTAGGTTGGATGTAATGAAAGATTCTTTCATTTTTTAAAGTGTACAGTTATATGAAACATGCGCTGTGTATGTCGCGACAATGTGCCTGTGTTAGTTAATGTAACTAGATTTGATACAGTTTTGTAATATTCAACTCCGATATCGGTATCGATAACTATTAGAAATGTGTTTTTTTTTGTTGGCAACCAACCTCCAATAGATTATTACTGCTATTATCGCGCAGGTAACGATATTACAAGTTTCTTGCGGTCATTTCAATGAATTAACTAGATGGTGGCCGTCTTGTTAGAACTTTCCAAGGAGTTTTTGTGGCAAGTCAGAATAGAATACTATATTACGTAAAAATCCACCAATATTACAAAATTATAGAGCCAAATAACACAAAATCTATACTAATATATAAAGCTGAAGAGTTTGTTTGTTTGGTTGAACGCTAGGATCTCAGGAACTACCATTCCGATTTGAGAAAATCCTTCGGTTTTAAATAGCTCATTTATCAAGGAAGGATATAGGCTATATATCATCACGCTAAGACCAATAGAAGCAGAGCATCAATGAAGAATGTTTCAAAATCGGGCACTTTTTTCCTTTTGAGAGATTTCGTTAGCTGTAGTAATAATATTCGTCCAGTAGGACAGGCGAAGGAATTAATCCATACAGCCAATTTTGAAGTTGTCAATATAGGTATTTCTTATATATCCTTTAATCAATTTTCTTCCATAACCAAGATACAATAAAGGCATAAGCGCCAAATCTTGTTTTAAATAAAATATAAAATCCACTACATGGTATTCCAAGATCCCGCCAAACTCTAAGTTTTTTTTTAAGTGACTGTAAGATACCTGATGGAAAGTATAGTACAGTCCATAAGTAACGGCGACCGTCGGTGTTAAATAACAACGGCAGTCGTCGCTATCATGCCGACCTGCACATGTGCCTCTTCACGCCTCGTTTGAAGGACCCCATGTCATAAGAGGAAGGGAACACACTGGCTGGGAGGCTATTCCACATCTTCGACAAAGATAAGAATTTTCAAGCTTCTTCGTTCTTGCCGGGATGCTTGCTACTGTGGATCTGTGGAGACGCGTACCCGCCCGTGTAGTTCTGTAGTGGAAAGGAGAGTTTGACCTATTTCAACTGACTTGATATCAAAGTTTTTATTTATATAAAGGCTAATATGAATAGATCAGCTTATCTTGAACTATATTTATTTTGTCGAGTAGAGACCAATAATAAATAAACGATTAATTCATTCTTGTGTTTGTTGGCTGTATTTTATAAGGTTGACAACTTTTTACGTAATATAGTTCGGCTATTTTGGAAAAGTGAAGTGGATTAGAGTGGGTGTATGATACTACGGAGTATGAATTCTAAGATGCCACAAAAACTTCCTGGAAAGTTCTAGCATGGGGGTCACCATCTTGTCAGAACATTGAAATTATCACAAGACTAGATCTATTATTATTATCTACTCGACAATGGCAGTAATAATCTAGAAAATTGGTGTGCTAAATATAAACTCTTCATCGTCTTACCCTTATCCCACATAAGTAGGGTCGGTACAACAAGTTTGTCATGTTGTGGTGTATGATTTGGCTTAATTTTTACGATCGGCCGCCTGCCTGACATCAACCCTCCTTGGGATTATTTTGTTGTACCACTGTATTTATGATTATTATTATATAGTTACGAAGTCTGATGGGATCGTTACAATTTTTCTGTAGGCTTTGTCTTTGGTAGGCTATTTATAGTGTTTGCTTGAGAGACACTACCGTTCCGGTTAAAAACGAAGTTCTTCAAGATTATAGTTTGCTTGCTATATTGCCATTTTTATGTAACAGAAAACTAGCCAACCTCAGCCTATTCCCGGGGACAGCATTTTCGTTTTTTTTTCAGGATTCCCAGTTTTAGAGTTTTCTCAGTAATAATAATATAATATTAGATACAATAAACCATTAAAATAATATAAAATATGAAAACTATATAAGAAACATAAATGCATATAAAATGACATGTTTATGTGCTAAATATAAACTAATAATAATAAGCCAAGAAATATTTCTCATAAAAGCATAAAATTCCAAGACAACGAAGTTGGTTCATAAACAGAAAAACTTGAATATTTCCTTGCATATATGTTTCAATAAATGAAAATAAATGCGATTATAAAACAATAGTAAAAACTAGTACACGCTTGCCCAACTACAATAGACGTGCAATTTAAAAGCGATCTTACTTAAATGTTGCCAAACTGATACAAAGATGTTCTACCTCTATGTGCCACATGTATTTTATACAAATTACGAACAATATTATCATTGCAAGGTTTCCTTTTCAGAAAATGAATGTATTATCATTAGATCGGTATGGTTGATGAGCCTGTGTTTATAAGAACGCAATAGCGTTAAGTAAGACAGTTGAATAATAGAGGTTCTGAACTGAGTTCGAGTAATGGTGTATATAAATATTAGCAAGTTATACAGGGAAATAATTATACAATCTATTTTAAATTATTTGGTCATTTAGTATTATCTATATTGTGGTAACTATTACTACACCACTGACTCCATTTTTAAGTTCTTTGTGTCATCATCTTACCCTTATCTCACCCAAGTAGGGTCGGCACAACATGTTTTCCTTTTCCACGCTCGCCTATCAGATGTCATCTCAGTCATCACACCTTTTACACACATATCATTTTTCACACAATCCATCCATCCTTTTTTCGGTCTTCCTCTACTCTTATATCCATCGACCGTCATACTCAAAGCTTTTCTAGTTACACGGTCTTCATCTCTCCTCATAACATGCCCATACCATGCTAATCTATTACTCCTTAACTTCTCTGTTACTGGTGCTATTTTCGAACTTCCTCTGATATATTCATTCCTAATCTTATCCATTCTAGTTACACCACACATCCACCTTAACATTCGCATCTCTGCCACATGTAGTTTTCTCTCATCCATCTCTCTCGGAGACGGATTTTAAGTTCTTTGTGTATACTGTGTTTAATAATATGCAATTATGAAATGTGAAATAAATTACATTTTTTTTAGGCTACGAATCTTCTAGATTATTAGTGCCTTTATCAAGTACGTGATAACATTACAAATGTGATTATTTTAATGTTAGGAAGAGATGGTGGATCCCTTGTTAGAACTTTCCAGGGATTTTTTTTATGGCAACTCAGAATTCATGGTATTATTTTCCGTCCGCTTCACTTGTACAGAAGCATAACACTAATATGCGAGCGAGTATGGAAATTCGAACAAAATATTAGCATGCCTCCATATTTGTAAAATCAATACTATATGCATGAAAATGTCATAAAGACATTATTATTCAATATTATTTTATATACAACTTGTAATTAACAATTTGATTACTTATCATTACATACGCGTCTGTCTGTCTGTTCGCGATAAAGTCAAAAACTACTGAACGGATTTACACCAGTAGATTAAGTGATACACGAGGAATGTTTTGGTATATAATTTATCAAGGTTTTCTTATTATCAGGGCGGGACAACGTCCGGCGGGCTCGCTAGTCTTTGATAAATAAATGTGTTTCTTAAAGTATTAAATCAAATACTTTGATTTGGATCCTTACATTAAGGAACCGAAAACATTTTTAATAACCTATAAACTAACTCAATATTTAACCTTTTTCAATGTATAAATTGTGCGCAATTCTACAAGATATACAAAAATCAACAAAAATGTAGCAGCTTGTCTCTAGCCGCAATACGTAACCGAGTAATCTTTGAATCGTGTCGACGCTTGCTCGTTTTGGTCAACCATAAATTATAAACGGTTGATCAATCGATGATATTATTGAGTGTCTATCGTCTTCCGGGTATTATTACGTACTTATTCGTGGGTAGGTTCATGGCATTAGCAATGCTCGATGGCGCCTCGTGCCCGCATCCTGTAAGTTACAAAAGCAATGTTAAAAACAAATGCGTACACAGATATTCTTTTACTACGGCTGGTAATCTTTGTTCTGATACAATAATCTACTTTGTTTTTACCTTTTACGTCTATTTAATTCATACAATACATATTACTCTTCTATATTATAAAATAAAGTAATCTGCCGCGTCCGTCTGTCTATTCGCGATAAAATCAAAAAGTACTAAACGGATTTTCTTACAGTTTTCACTAATAGAGTGATTCACAAGGAAGGTTTAGGTAAATCATTTGTCAATATTTTTTGTAGATTGATTTAAATATAACGACGATAATTGTTGGAAGTGTCGGAAAAAGTCAAGCGGTCTGTTTCGTCGAAAACGCTGCCTGATTAATGCCTTTGAGATATAACAAAATAATTGATATGAGATATAACAAAATAATTGATACTAGTGGGCACCCAGAGGTCGACATTCGACCGTAGTTCATTGATTTTTTAAAGTTTGAATTTTATTATGGTTCTTTTGTCAAAGGGTACTATGTTATAATATCATTGTAGAATGTAGAATGAAAAAGAGTACTTAATTGGAACGTAAGAGTAAAATAATACATACAGTTGAGCATAGCAACCTCCTTCACAACCTTTTTTGAAGTCCTTTATTGATGTCAAAATGTCTTTTTTATTTACATGTGTGTATATGATGTATAAAATTGAAGCAGTAGTGTGAGTAATGCATATTTTAATTAATTTAATGTACTTCTAATGCATTTTATATAAAATAAATAGCTTTCTGCACTTCTCCTCCATATAAACTTTAACTATGCCAAATTTCACGTTCATCCGTTCGCGCAATTGCGTTAAAAAGGGATACAAAGTTTAGGCTTCACGTATTAATATATATGATAATAAATGACGCAGACGAAGTCGCGGGGATCAGCTAGTAATATTACATGTATCTTGCGATAACTTCAATGTTCTGACAGCATAGTGGTCTCCTTGTTAGAACTTTCTAGGGAGTTTTTATGGCGTCTCAGGATTCATGCTCCGTGGTATATCCCATCCACCTCATTTGTGCACAATAACTGAAGTATATTACGTTATAAATCACCAATATCACAAAATATGGAGTCAAATACCAAAAGATTATGAATAAAATATAAAATCCCAAGACAGATTAAGATCCCACCAAAAACTCGTAAAGTATATTAGAAGTAGTACTCATAAATAACTAGCTTTTTCCCGTGGTTTCGCTCAATTAAATGTAGAATTTTACCTTAGCTGCGGGAACAGTACCTTTTTTTTTGTTTTCTGCATTACTGACAATATGTAAAATGGCATGATGATCGGTTCGGCAATTAAGGCATGAAAGCGTAACAAACAAGCTCACATTGGCATTTCTGACCAGATTTTGTTCGCGGCCTTACTTGCGTTAACCCCTCGGCTGATTTTTTAAGACCGAGATCTCAAAATGGCGTATCATGCTTTTAAATATCTATCTAATTGTTCAATAAATAATTTCTTATTGTTCAAATTTTGCATTGAGTACGGTGTTTTTTTAAACTCATGATGCCAACAGTCTGTCGATCAGTGTATTATAAGGTCTACACACGTTTGTATGGAGCTTAAACCTTAAAACTTGTACAAATATTAAAGGTATTTAATAAAACAACGTATTAATATAGTGAAAAATGGTTGCCCAATAAAACTAGCTTGGTATAGCCCTTATATCAGAATGAACGCATTGCGGTCGGGTTATCTGAGATCTATTTAATTTACTCAGCGTGCTCATAATTTTTCTGATGGGCATGAAATTTAAAATAATTGAAAATAAAGTATAATCGGGTGGACCAACTACAAAGTCCCAGCGGGCCGCAGGTTGAGTATGGCTGCGTTATATAATCCAGGGGTTTATGTAGATTTTGAAAATGGACTTGCTATGTGACCCTCTAGCTTTCTGTAGTCGAAAGAATTACGAAAATCGGTTGATTGTTGAGATTATCTATACCAAACAAAATCAAATCGTTTATCTTTTTAATAGTAATATAGTCGTTAATAAACGTATAGTTGGAGAAAACTGTACACTATTTAAGAAATAAAATTATATTCAACTATCTCCAAGAGAAATAAATACGCCATTCGTCTTTTGACAGTATTGACATTGCTATAATTGAATGAATTTAAGAATAAAAATGCTGTGATCAAAACGACAGAGCAGTTATAGACTACAGACGATACTCAGCTAGGAACGCTAGTCTAGTCTATTTCGGAACTGAAAAATATAAGTACTTATAAAACTTAAAAGAATATATGTTATTATAAAATTGACACATTTGAAATCTATTTCATTGTAAGGTCTAACATTTTATTATACTTTACACCGACTGGTACTATACCGTGTCAATTTCTATAATTTTCAAAAGATCGACAAAACTGTTTCGTATAGATATTTGGACACGGTAAATATTTACATAGTGTATATTCTTCTATAACGTAAGTTTTTTCGAAACAAATAACAAAAACGCATGCTGAGTTAATCACTACACATTATAAAACAAACTCTTCAGCCACGTCTGTCTGTCTGTTCTCGATAAGCTCAAAAATTTAACGGATATTTATGCCGTTTTCACCGGTAGATTATGTAATTCATGAGGAACGTTTGGGTATATAATTTGTGAATCTTTTTTTATTATCAGGGCGGGACATCGTTCGCCGGACCCGCTAGTAGTTTATAAAAATTAAAGTGTATCATATTTATATAATAATGAATTGCTTGAAATGTATAATTAAATACATATAAGCCACACAAGTTTTATTTCCTCCGCGTGTACACACTGATACACATTGTTTTTTTCATTGTATTTTATATTTATCATTATCATTGTTACTTTAAGTTACTTTGCAATTATATTTTTTTGTTTTATTTTTTTAATATTACTCTATTGTGATGCCTGATTATAATTATTTTGTAGATATCGTGGTAATAAATTGAGCGCTTAGTAATAGCTTCGAATATTAAGGCATCAAACAATTAAAGAAGTGAGTTGTTGGTGCTGTATTTATAAATGTAAATATATCTACTGACCTATCATTTAAATGAAAAAGGTTGATACATAACGTAATAAACATTCTCAAGATACATACGTTATCATCGTGAATCGGTAAGTTGTTCACGTTTTCGCCGTATTTAACATCTAAACTGTGCCATTAGGAGATAATGGACAGAAGTTGACCATTTTTCATATACAGTAAGTCGTTTTGTGTACACGCGTAGAATAAAAAAAATGCTATGAAATAAATGTCTTATAATGACTTCATTTTTCTATTTATATATATCAAAAATATAGTTCCTCTGATGTTCAGTCACGTCAAAACTACTGAACGCATAGGACTACGATAATTTGATGAGAAATTTTTCGTAGATAGTTGTAGACTATTTTTTGGATTCGATTGATCCTTTGCCGATTTTTAAATTACCAACGAAGTGAGCCGTAATCACGTAGTGATAATATTAAATCGAATTATTATTATCTTAACCTCTTGCGGTATTTTGACGCGTTTTTGATCACTTTCTCCTATACTAAAAATAATTGCTAAAAATAATAATAATAATCACTTAACTCACTAATCTCATTTTATTTGCATTTATTTTTCTATTATAGTTTTCCTATTTTATATTTTTATAATGGTTTATTATATCTAATATTGTATTACTATTAGTGAGAAAACTCTGAAACCACGAACCTTGAAAAAAAAACCAGAAAATGCAGTTTAAGTTGGATAGTTTTCCGTTACATAAAAATGGCAATATAACAAGCAAACCATAATCTTCAAGAACTTCGTTTTTAACCGGAACAAACAATTGTAAGGCTAAAAGAGCCCATCATACTTCGCAACTATATAATAATAATCACAAATACAGTGGTACAACAAAATAATCCCAAGGAGGGTTGATGTCAGGCAGGCGGCCGATCGTAAAAATTAAGCCAAATCATATAGCACAACATGACAAACATGTTGTACCGATCCTACTTATGTGGGATAAGGGTAAGAAGAAGAAGAAGAATAATAATAATCACTTAGTCCAGCTAGGTTTTAGAGTCTGATAATTAACAAGTAAAAGTCATTTTTTCGGTGGGTAGAGCACATAATATCAGTGATTAATTAATAGCGGAAAAGGTACTAATAATACATTATTATTCTTTGTGTTTTTTATTATCTTCGGCTATGAAAGAGTTAACAGGTATGCGATATAACTGATTTTAGACCTTAGATTAGACTTAGTGTTCTTTGCATCCTGTAGGTATGATCATACCCAATAGGACTATTTTTACTAACGCTGTTGGCCTCTACATCGTCACCAGGCTTTGGCGTGCCATCCAAGTATTATAACTTGATAATAGAATTTTAACTCATGGCTTCAATGAAGTACTTAGCCAAGAATATTTGAATGGATATCGTGTGGTACATCAATTTGATTTAAACTACAGAGAACCGAATACTACATAGAAATTACATTCATCCTCCTTTTTCATCCTCCTTTTCGTATGGGACTCGAAAAAAGGTCAAAGAACAAACTAAATAAACTGACCCTAATCTATCTCGACTTACCTTCGTGGTTACTTAGCATGATTACAACGGGTCTGAAGCGTTCCCACTCAATTAGCACTTTGATCCTCACTAACTTTGCTTTCTAATTCATCGATCGGTTCATTCGCTGACTCACCGATTATGTTTACCCGGCGTTTATTTAGATCAATTAGAGACGAAGCGATGATGGCTTAGTTGATAGCGTGTTCGGACACCGCTTCGATGGAAGTAGGTTCGAATCTTTGCAACTGAGTTGGAGCTTCCGATTGTATTCCGGTAGCTGTTAAGAGCCAGTTCTCTAGGTTTACAATCTTAACATCATTTAACATCAGATGTAATTGTAGTAAAAGCTAAAACTTCTCTATACTAATATTATAGAATATTATGTTGGGGTGTAAGGGATGTCGAATAACATCATAAGACTTGATACATCCAAGCCAACATCACCTGCACGTAGTGCACTCTGCTGGATAAAGAACGAGGCAATGGCGAAAGCTGGGGGTCGCGTTTCGGGATCAGCCTGAATATATCCAGCTTTTCGCAGGCCGGCATAGCAGCGTCGACCGGCGATGGATAGTGTGTCAGACGGTGGTCGCCATTATTTTTGGATTGTACTATGCTTACCATCAGGTAAAGTGCAGTGCTACAATAAAAAAAGAGGTAAAGTTTATGAGTTTGTGGGGTTGTAGGGGGTATATCTGGGTCTACTGGTCAGATTTGAAAAAATATTTCAGTGTTCGATAGCTCATTTATAGGCTATATATCATCACGCTAAGACTAATAGGAGCGGAGCACCAATGAAGAATGTTTCAAAATCGGGTTTTTTTCCCTTTTGAGAGCTTCCGCTGTGTGTTAGCCCAAAGTAACTAAAACACGCGGACGAAGTCGCGGGTGAAAGCTAGTACATTATATATGTAGATTTAATATATCTACTCGTTATAGTAACTTACATCATGGATTTCATTATACTTTGGTTTAATAATTTATATTATATCGAATTAATAGCCTACGAGTGTAGTGCCTAGCGAAATTAAATCAGAATTAAATTAATAGATACGTATAAACAAAATTGTAGTGTTTCTTGTTTATCCTGTTTAGTGTCGAAAACGGTTGACGCGGTTTTCAGGGGTATTTTTATTAGCGCTTAGATAACTTTTCAGTGTAATATGAAGGATACATAATTATATATATATGACGATTGTGACTAACGGAACGACATTTAATGTGTTAAAGCCCATCGAACCAATGATGTTATAAGTAATAACTTTCTACTTATGATATCTTTGAATGAAACCGTTTGATTTACAAAGTGTGCCAAAAAAATAGACATATATACTCGAAAAACGTTACCGCCCTTCGTTGCAATTGGCTAATTTTATATTATTAAGTAAGATATAGGCATGTAGAACATTACAGCCTATGTATGTCTAATTATTCCCAAAATGACCCCAAGCCTGTGCCCTAATAGGGATGAATATCACATTCATAATGAGAGCATTGCTGTTTATGTGTGTGTTTATGTTATATGTGTAGTGATGGTAGTCTTCTTTTCGCAGGAGTAACATCTGTTCTATATAATTCGATTACGGTTCAGTGGTTAGCGTGTTCGGGCACCCGTTCATCGACGCCGGTTCGGGTGGTTGCGAACGAGCAGCAGTTTTAAGTACAGGATAACGTCGCTATGAAACTACGGCACTGTGGTAGGACTAAGTTCGCCTGATTAACTAGAATCCACAAAGTTTAAAAAAAATGTCACGCACACATGGGTGTGTTCTGGAAGCTGTACTCGAGAGCCTGTCCTTCTCTAAGCTTAGCGTGTCAACGACCACCGTCACTTAACATTAGATAAGATTGTGGTATAATGTATAAGGCGGCAAAAAAAACAGGTCAACAAAAAAAAAAATTTGGGTATCTCTCGCCTTGCTTAAATTCTGATTCTAGACATTGAAAAACACTTAAATATTCATATTTAGTTCATAAAGTTTGCTTTGGTCTGATTTACGACGATAAGTATGATTTATTTCATAAACAAAAGTGTACTACTACATCTGAACGAATTTAAAGACAACATGGGGGCCTACTCCGAGGAACAAGGAGAACGTTTTCACCAAGATGTGATGGACTTTGAACGGCAATATCAAGGGCAGTACAACGAGAATATGATGGGAGATTACATTTGGGGTTTAATACGAGAGAGCTCATACGAGCATAAAAGAAATAAGAAAAATATTCACTCTTAGACATTAGTTTCTTATTATTTTACATCTATGTTATTGTTTATCACAAATCTTGAACAAAAAAAACTCTTGTATCTAAAAAAATGTTTTCTAATTATAATTTACAGTGGAAGTGTAGAAAAAATATAAAAATCAATAATTTTTGCCGAAAAATTGAAAAATTGTTCTAGTTTCTACAAAAGCAAACTTTAATCGGAAATTTTTTTTTCCATATTTTTGTCGTATGCGAAACCAAAATTTAATATGTAGAAGTTAGACCCAAAAATCGTGTTGGCCGGTGTTATGGTATAAGGTATAATAAAATAATAATAAAACAATAATGTATGCACCATTACATAAATAAACAACTAAAATTGACACACTTCGAAAGCGCTTTGAATTTGTTCGTTGAAAATCAGCCAATGCTGTCAAAACCGTATCGTATCATCGCCGTACCAATTAAAATGATTCGAACGTGAATTCATAGCACCGTGCCAATTATTTTCACGGAATACGAGGAATATAATATTAATCCCGGATTTATGTACATACTTCATTTTTTTAAATTTATCCAGAATAAGTTGCGTTAAATGTTTAGTAAGAAAGTTAGTCGTATTTGATACAACTCATTTCCCTTTAATTAGTCCATAAGAGGCATGATTACCAAAAACATAAGTATAGAACAACAAACAAAATTATAGAAAAAAAGTGAGAAATATAAAAGTATATAACAACAATACTTCAAAAGTTAAAGAAATTAGTTAACGGAAAGAAACTGAAAATAATTTGTATTTGCATATACGACACGGTGTAGACATAGTTTGCTTAAAACAATGATGTACCTAATGAATACTTGACCATAGATTTTTTTTTCGAACTGCTTCGAAGTCGATCGACTAGTTTTGACAACTAGCTCAAGGGTGCACGGCACACTTCGGCTTGGGCTGTTGCCTGATACATACAATTCGCGACCTATCTTTTTTTTTTTTTATCGTGGGGAAATCCCTTATGGATACGCCACCCTCCCGGGGGAGAGGGTGGGTTATGTCTGACTCGCACAGACTAAAACCCCACGGTGTACCGACAGACCGTTTTGTGGGGGCGGCAAGGGATCGAACAAGCTAATCAACCTTGTAGAGCCGCCCCCACGGTCCACCCGGCGGAAGGTGACCGCCGGGCTCCTACCTATAGAGGAGCAGACCGGGCACACACCGGCTGCCCCCCCTCGTCCGCCGGACCTGTGCAATGAGGAAATGGGCCCCCCGGCCCATCCCCTCAGGTCCGGCTACGGTGGCAGGAGGAGTTGGGCAAAGCGCCGCCTCCTCCTGCCGGTCCTCTGTTGGCGGAGACGAGGGAGGCCTAATCTGGTCTTGACAATTGACCTTTTTGGTAAAACAACATTAATTAATTACTTGTTTTCTTTGTTTTCACCATTCTTAAGAATACCGATTTCCTTGAATACGCTTAAGTGGAGTGGAGGAAAGTTCTAGGAAACGTCTTAGAATATGGGTGTTAAACCTTTTCGGAAATTAACACAGATAAATAATAGAAACGTTTTATCTCTTATCTATTTTGTATTATACTAGTTTCTGCCTGCGACTTCGTCCGCGTGGAATATTACTTTGAACTATAGCTAACTTTAACTGGCGACTGCTTTAAGTAGATGGTGAAAATATTTTTACTATTAATATTTTAATATTTTTTACGTTAACCGCGATTTTAAACATTATTTATTGGTGCTCCGCTCCTATTGGTATATACCCTATAGCCTTCCTCGATAACAGCTATCTAAACACTGAAAGCATTTTTCAAATCGGACCAATAATTCCTGAGATAACGCGTTCAAGCGAACAAACTCTTCAGTTTTATAATATTAAGTATATACTAGCTGTGCCCGCGACTCCGTCCGCGTGGAAACTTATTTAAAAAACGGTGATTAATAAAGTCATCTGAATGTATTAAGTCCATTTACTTATCTATTTACTCTCTTACTTACGCCGTTTCGTAATTTAAAATTACAATAACTTTGAACTATTAACGATACAGTGGACCGATTTTAATGAAACAATGACTAAGTTACACCCTACGATATAATTTATTTTCTTAGTGGGGTTTTATTGTGAAACCAGTACTTCAGCAGTGTTGTGTGTTTATAAAAACAGACAGGTAGACGGGCAGACATTTCTAAAAATGATTGAAATGTATTCTATTACTTATTCCAAGACACCTACAACAATTTTTTTTCCACGAAAATCGGAAACGTACTGTGACTTTAGATTTACATTCTTATTGTATGCATATATTATGCAACATTAGTGATATTTTAACAGCGTAATTTAGATTATCATGTACATATGAAATGAATTCAGAATATCACGCAACATAAATTTTTAGTTACCTCATTCTCTCTTTATGCATTCTAATTACATTCGTCACAACTTTTGTTTTCTATCACGTTATTTATTCTCGACGAATATATGTACATGAGGAGTTTGAAAGAACGCAATAATCATAGGATTTTTTTTTACTTGAACTGACCTGGTAAGGTCTTTACAGCTTCACCGGACTACTAAGGCGAGCGCTTAAGCCACTCAGCCGATTGGGTTTTTAGGTAACATACACAAGGGCGCACGGCACCTCGGCTTGGGCTGTTACCTGATCGAATCGAATCGAAATTGCATGATTCACAAATGCATACGTGTATATCGGAATGTTATGTACCTATATCGGAATGGAACCATAGGATGATATCGAGTAAAGTCAAAACACTATTTTCATTAACAATAACAACATAGGCAATGCGATGATAATGGTAGAAAGTTGAGATAATAAATGAGTCGTTACATTTCAATATGTGCTAAGTCCAAATTAACTGTTCACAAGAACTGAACAGTTCTGAAAGCAGTTCATTTTGAGTTTTTTATATAGATCACAAAAATTCGCGGCGTATAAAAAGGTAAAATCTTTAAAAAAAATAAAGATTTTATCATATGAAAGATTACAATTGTGTAGTTTTATATTGAAATGAAACGACTCAAAAGTTTTTTTTCCAACTGACTACGCTTTTGTCCTAGCAAGGTCTTAACAGCTTCACCGGACTACTAAGGCGAGCGCTTAAGGTACTCAGCCGATTTTAACAAAAAAAAAGTTAGAAATAGAGTGTTTTTTGTAGATAATATTTTTTTTAAATTGTGCATTGATAAAAAGTCTATCAATGTACCTATGAGTATAGTTTAACCTAAAAGCCCAAAATTGGCAATATAAAGATCTATTCATCGTTATTTGCCTCTGTCACGCCGGCTCAAATATTTCTTCATAGCGTGAAAAAATTGAAATTGATTTGAAAAAGTGACGTTCTAGGAAGAAGGTATCAAACACATGGAGATAGGATCCACAGAGTCACGATACAACACTAGTATATGACAATTATTGTATAGCCTTTTGTCATAATTATGCCTGAAAATGTGTAGCGACTGCGTCCTTTTTTAGTAGAAATACATTAGTTTTGCTTATGTTTACATGCGTAACTGACTTGTTATAACACTTATTAGTGATTCCCATGAATGTGTACCAAGCACCCTTCTTTATTTTCTTTATTATCATATTTAATCAATTAAATAGCAAATCACTAGTAAATTAACTTTATTTAATTTAGAATAAAATATGCACAGTAATCGCTATGATGTCAAGTGTTATCTTAGTTATTAAGAGGCGCGTAATTCAAAATACATTTAACAATTTTACCTATTCAGTTATTTGATATAAAATCTTCTTGAGTCATTAATAATCACACAGAGTGAACACAAGTACACAGGCCTCTGTACTACGCGACACGCGTCGCTAGTCAGACGCAAGCCACGCAAACGCAATACGGCCGGTCATGTTTACGTAGCATGCTATGACACGATATTACAAATTTATCTCATTTTTTTTATCATGGAGAAATCCCTACGGATTCCCACCCTAGCTGTGCAGCTGAGAGTGGGGTATGTCCGACTTGCACGGACTAAAACCCGATGGTGCCTTCAATCACCTATAAGCCCGGGAGCAGGAGCTGCCGAACTGCCACTACGTCTACTACCACAAATTTATCTCCTGCCAAAAATACCGTTAAACGCACCTAAATAAGTTTTCACTTCAACAAAAGTAATTGAATGTGCTTATGGGAAAAGTTCGGACATATATTTTGCCGTTCGAAGAAAGATTCTGGCATTTATTGCAATATTGATTTTGAATATATTCGGAATCCGGAGAAACAAAAAAGCATCAATGATGTTTTTTGTCCAGTTTCTATCCTGAAATTACATTTAGTCAAAAATCAAGCTAGATGTACTTCGCAAAAGAATTAAGCTACAGACTTCGACTTTTGTTTTTTTGGTTACATGTATAGTTTTTTCTGAAGGCGCGGTGCGGCATCAGTAATGTATCTTTAAAAGATATAGATCAATTTATATATTACACTAGATATGGCCGCCACTATACACTTTACAAGTACACCTATATAACCTATTTCTCACTATTTTCATTTGCAGTAATAAATAATTGAATTGTAGAATAGTAGGTATTATGTAAATACAACGATTCACGTGATGAACTTTGAAAGTATCGGGAACAATGGAGGTGATATGTTCATTGAAATAAAAGCCCCTAAAAATAAAGTGTGTTTGTACTTATGTACACGCGTTAGAAGCTATAATTCTTTGGCGTAACAAGATGAAAATCTTTTCAAAAATTTTATCTTTCGCCTTATTCTATATACCTTTGTAGAAAAAACGACACTAACAATAGAAAAAAGGTATTTAATACATTTAAAGTTTTAATACAAAGAAACAAAATGTTGACTATAGCTAACTTCAGGGTGTCGGTTTTTCGTGACGGTGTGCCGTAAAAATTTACTCTTATAATTTTTCTCTAACGCGCCAAAAGAAGTATAACTTCAAAAAGGGTATTGTGTAAATAATTTTTATGTTCAGATATCAGACCAAAGAAAGTGCCAAGTGTTATAATAATTTGACAAATGTCTACGTATTTGTCATACTCGGATGTCGTCATCGTCATCAGCCTGTAAGAGACCCATATATATATCCGTTCTATATTTCCCCACATACAATAGCACTACAAGAACATTTCTCAGGTTCAGGATTCCTCACGGTGTTTTCCTTCACCGTCAGCCGATAGAGTTACCAATTTAAATTAGTACACGAAATCCGAAAAATTCCTTGACACACATTCATGCAACATTCATTTTTATATACCTTCATATATAGATAACAATTTTCTTACCTGAAAGAAGTATACGGTCACAAAAAAAAGGGAAAATATAATGGTCATGCACCATAAATCAATTTAGATACTTGAGTCAATATCCTTTATCGTCTTTATAAATATCGATACGGACGGACATGTTAGATAAAATTTAACCAATATTTATTTTAAATAATGCATTTCCTGTGAATGCGTGAATTCTATCTTGTGGTTCCTATAAATGCGTTTTTATCATGAACGATTGAGTAAATAGTAAATGAATGTACATATATGCAACTATTTATCTATATAATATCTTCTATAGGTACATACAATAAGAATGTATATGTAACGTGTCTGTACATTTAGATTTCTGTGAAAAAAAATGGTGCAAGTGACTTGGAATAAGTAATAAAATACATGTCAATCATTTTTAGAAATGTCGATCTGTCTGTCTGTCTGTATTTTTCACTGATAAAGTACTGCGCTCACGATAAAACCTTACTAAGAAGATCCTCCTGTAACATATAGCTTCGATTTCATTAAAATCGATTCACTCTATCAAAAGATATTGTAATTTTAATCACGACGCGACTTAAGTACAAGAGAAAATACTTTGTTAGTCACTGTTTTTTTCTTCCTCTGTTCTTCTGTTCCTCTGTTTCTCAGCCGATTTTCTTCAGTTTTTGTTGTTTCGTAGCTATTGACGACCTTTCGCATTATAAAAGAAATCGAAAGTTTTTTTCTCTCTACTGGTCGAGTACTTGTCTAAATAAATAAATAACAATTGCCGATTGTATGTTAGCCTGTGTGTTTCCTTTTACCTACCTCACTATAATAATAAACTTTAAAAGCGGAAATTCGTTAAAAATCGCTACCCCGGGGGGAAAGGGTTAAGCGCTCACCTTAATAGTCCGGTGAGGCTGTAAAGACATTGCCAGGTCAATAGTGTAGTCGGTTCGAAAAAAAAGTTACACGCGTACGGAGTTATATGCACAGCTAGTTAATAATACTAAGATGGTTTGCTTGCAAATAAAACTAAGCAAAACTAATACAGAGTTGATAACAATATTAATACCGAGAGATTGTACGGTTTCAAATGAGATTTCATACAGTTGATCCAAGTATGTTTAGTAAAGTCGCAATATAGTTCGGTCATATCGCTCGCAAGCACAATTAATGCATTCCTCTCTGTAGGTATGTAACGCCGTACCGCGTCGCACCGTATACTCCGAAGTATATACAGAGAGACAATACAATCGTTTTGTTATTGTTAATCGACACCCGTGTGATAAAACTATGCGTCGTTCGAACGACATTCTCTAACACAGTATATTGTATATGAAAAAGTGTAGAAAGACAGCTATCGAAATTTTTACGGAATGCATCTAAATATTTCTTTTAAATAAAATCGAAAATACTTAATACTTATTCAATTTCAAATGGAGAAGGCGCTTATAACAGTCAAAGATACTACCTTCGGAAAACAGCTCAACCATCGAGAAGAACGGGGAAGAAACTCGATCTGGTTCAACTTTACATCATACATGTTCTTACAAACATAGATAGTTACATTCGTTTTAGGTAAGCCATCTAAGCAGAGAGAAGTGCGTTATTTTCAGACGTCACCATCGTTCACATACTTGTCCACCCTATAATAACCCTTTAGATGTTGAAATCCGCTTGACATGGTGTGTGAAGACTACGCTATTGACCAAGCAAGGTCTTAACAGCTTCACCGGACTACTATGACCTTTGGGACTTTGTTATAAAACCTAATACTGTTACCTAACGAACTGTTACCGGTTTAACTGAACCTGAAACATGAAATAACAAATTTGTTATTGTTGTTTCTATTATCTATCCATTATAAAATAATTAAAGAGGCGTTTAAAGGCACTTTTATATAATTACTATCTTTTGCTCGCGACTACGCTTGTAGGTATATAGATTTAATTTATCTGTTGGAAAGCGTATTCCTTTTCCTCATTCGTTATAAAACAAAGAACCAGTTTCGTAAATAATGCGGCCGTGAAGCCGTCAATGGTTTTTCATTCTTCATTTCATTCAATCCAAAAACAATGCTGACCACCTAGTGATATACTATCCATCGCCGGTCGCCAATGTCATGCCGGCCTACGAAAATCTGGATATGCACAGGCTGATCCCGAAAAGCGAATCACTATGACGCTCTTTTTCGCCATATGCATGGTGGTTGCGACCCAGTCAGGCTGTAAACCCTACCATCTCGCTTTGACCATTGCCTCGTTCGTTATTCAGCAGGGTGCACCGCGTGCAGGTGAGGGGTCTCAAGTCTTAGATGTTATTTGACACCCCTTACACCCCAATTCCGAAACATCATATTGGCATTCAATTCGTCAACAACCACCACCACATTGAGGACAATGCCAGATATGAGTCGCTACATTTAAAAATGAGCTAAATCCAGCTTTAGCCGTTCTTGATATTTAACGTTATTTTTCGAGATCTTCAAATATTATACATGTCAAATATAAAGATCATAAAAGAAAAATTAAAAGCCTAAGCAAAATTTGACCTCCGTTATCGTTGTATAAAAACTGAAAATCTTTAAAAAATAAACATGTTATATGAAAGATTTAAATTGGATTTAGCTCATTTTAGAAATTTAACGACACGTCTTGAACTCATATTAAAATCCACACAGAATCATATATAGCCTCAGAAGATATTGCAGATTAAAATAACGCAGAACAAAACAATACGATTTCCAATAAGACTTACGTAAGTTCACTGTCTTTGATTAAATGTCCATAGCGAAGACCCAAAAACGCATTGTGTGTTAGTTATATATGTCAAAATCACCGGGACAGTCATTTCACTTCATTACTAAAATAATTTCGCATTAATCAGAGGCTGGTGCTTGTGTTAGAATAATCAATTGTAAACAATAAGTTAAAATAATAATATATAATTTAGTATAATTGATTATCCGCTCACAAAGTATTTTTGCAAATAAACTGAATATTAGAAACAGAAAAAATGTGAAAGGTTCAAATTGATATCCACCATTTTCGAATATGAAGAGTGATTAATCACAGAAATTCGCAAACGATCCAAAGTTATAAGTTGATGTAGACTCATCCGCCGAGTCAGGGTTGAGACACAGGTGCCTCCTTCAATTATTTTCCACTTTAGTTATTTGGCTTTCTGCGTATCACCCCTAAATATATCTAAGCTCTGATATAGGTATGTTAATAGAAAAAGTTAGCTTGCTTTATTTCTGTGGTATGAGGCACATTATTCATAAAGTTTTTAGCCCAGAATGTTTATTCATTCAATCAAAAATATGGATATCAAAACAGTTTTAAAGTTTAAAAATGAATATGGAAGTATTCTTACTTTTTTAAAAGTCAACGTCACTCTCTTCGTTATTGTGCTCATAACTCACAATTACTTAACATATATAAAACTTCTTTAAGTGAAACTTTTATGGCATGGAAGGCATAAAATTTGGTTACACTTTACGCGTTCACCGTAATGTAGTTAGGTATGTATTTGTGTGCATAACTATGTATAAATGCCTGTTTGGGTCTAGTAGTATACAGAAATGAGTAAATGTATAGTTAAGTTAAATCAAATCAAAAATACTTTATTCAGTTTAGGCACTAATAAGACACTTATGAACGTCAAAGACTCCCACAGGTTCGAAAAACAACCCAGTCATCGAGAAGAACCGGCAAGAAACTCGATCGGGTACATTTTTTTGACATATATTTCGAATACATCATACAATAGCTTTTAGTGGATGCGCAGAGAGGATTCAATTACAGACATCACTATCGTTCACGTACTGATCCACTCTATAATATCCTTTTGAAACTAAAACTCGTTTGACGTGGCGTTTAAATTTACAATCCGTTAAGTATTTATACTATGGGACTTCGTATAAAGTTTATGAGTGTTCTTATATATACTCACTTCCTCCGCGTGTACACACTGATATACGCAATGTTCTTTTTTTAGTTATTACTGTATTATTTGTCCAAGTTTTAATATATATGTTGTTACATTCGGTAATATATGAAACAAGTGAAGGTTAAAAGTAAATTACAATAATAGATTTGTACATAATATTAGATTTAATTAATAACAAATGATTAGGGAAGTGAGTAATTGGTGCTGTATTTATTTTTTATCTATACTTCTATACAAATATTATATAGTTAAAGAGTTTGTTTGCTTGAACTCGCCAATCTCAGGAATTACTGTCTGATTTGAAATTTGAATCAGTGTTAGAGAGCTCATTTATTGAGGAAGGCTATTGGCTATATATCACGCTAAGACCAATAGGAGCGGAGCACCGATTAAGAATGTTTCAAAATCGGAACCACTGGTCCAATGAAAATTTTTTTCAGTGTTAGTTAATTTATCGAGGAAGGCTAAAAGCTATATATCACGCTAAGACCAATAGGAGTGGAACACCAATGAAGAATGTTTAAAAATTTTTTTTTCATTTGACGGCTTGCATTGCGTTTTAGCGTTAGCCCAAAGTAACTATTCCACGCGGGCGAAGACGCGGGCAGAAGCTAGTAGTTTATAATAGTATAAACCCTATAATGTTTAAAAAGCCTTATCAAAAATACTTTAAGTATACTATTATAGTGCGCACGAGTGGTGCCGCGGACATAGCTTTTCTGATGTATATAAAATCTAAAGAGTTTCAATATATGTAAAGTGGAACTCCAATGAAACTAATATTGACAAAGCACCCGGCAGTATTGGTATCTCTGGATATCCTTTTTAAAATACAAGAAAATACGATAAACACACGCTTATCGTCAACTTTGATGGATTGGAAGGCAAATAGGTATTCTGTTCATGGAACTTGAAAGCTGTGTTAAACCTTGATAAGGGTGCTTCGCCCTCTTCGGACCCTTACGTCCGTTAGTCCGTCTTTACGGTTCGGAAATTCTAAAGGACCGTTGTGGAGTTCCGCGACCTATCTGATAAGTCAAGAGCAAATGTTATTAGACATGTCCTTATTTAATGATGGTGCTATTGGTATTTCTTTGACGAAATATAAAAGAGACAGACATTGATTTATGTGTATTAAATTATTTACAAATTCTCCGTCTTTATTTTGAGTTTCTATAAATTTTGTAAGTAATATTAGTAAGGTGAAGTATAAAAAAAATAAAAAGTACCTAAGAGTATTTAAAAAATTTTTTTTCTTTTTTTATGTCAAAAGGAGGCACACGAACAGGTGGGTCACTTGATGTTAAGTGATTACCACCGTCCATAGACACTAGCAACACCAGAAGAGTCGCAAGTGCGTTGCCAGTCTATGTATGGGGGGAAGAGGAGATGGGTCTCCGGCATTCTCACTGACCGAACGAAACGCGACAATACAAGCACCATTACTTCACGTCGGTGTTCTGTGAGAGGGTGGTATTAACATGGTAATTTCAGAACACACTTATACGATATTCAGGACGCTTTTACGAATGTATTGTGGCGATCTTCTGTTAGATTTGGTATTAGTTTCATTTCAATCGGTTCACAAAAATAAAAGGTATCATCATCATCATCATTATATTAATACGTGAAGCCCAAACTTTGTATCCCTTTTTAACGGAATTGGGCGAACGGATGAACGTGAAATTTGGCATAGTTAAAGTTTATATGGAGGAGAAGCGCAGAAATTTATTTATTTTATATAAAAAGCATTAGAAGTATATTAAATTAATTAAAATATGCATTACTCACATAACATAACATATATACACACATGTAAATAAAAAAGACATTTTGACATCTGTCAATAAAGGACTTCAAAAAAGCTTGTGAAGGAGGTAGCTATGCTCGACTGTATGTATTATTTTACTCTTACGTTCCAATTACACTTTTTCATGCTACATTCAACAATGATATTATAACATACAACTATTATTATAATATTTTTCCCTTTAAAAAATCAAGAAATCAATGAAATCAATGTCGACCACTGGACGCCCACTAGTTTGCTTAAAACAATCATGTACTGAATACTTGACAATTGAACTTTTTGGTAAAACATCACTCATTTATTACCTCTTTTCTTTGTTTTCACCATTCTTAAGAATACCGATTTCCTTGATATTATAACATACAGTTATTATTATAATAACTGAGTAACCATGATAAAAACCTTGGATTATAGAAGTAAGTTGACAAAAGAACCCTAATAAAGTTCAAACTTTAAAAAATCAATGAATTATCGTCGAATGTTAACCACTGGGCGCCCACTGGTCTGAAATAATATATACTAACTTTTTTATACTTTATAGGTGTTAGCAGTTGACCACAATCTTATCTGATATTAATTGACGATGTGGCTTGACACGGTTGACACCGTCAACCTAGAGGGGACTTGCTCTCAAGTAAATCCGCCGGCACACATTTATAGTTGCTTGGCGGCTGATTTTCAATTTAAGAGTGGTAGTTAGCCAGGCGGAGTTACAAAAAGCCCGATATGACGGTTTCTTCACGTTGTTTTCCTGCATCGAATTGCATCGATTTAAACGTACGTCGATCGACGATGGGTCCAAATACGTTAACCATTGCGCGATCGTTTTTATGAATACAACTATTTTTACGAGAATCTGCAGGCATGTATAGTTTTTTGTTTTCAAACTTGTTTGTTTCGCACAGAGATCAATTGAAATTGGCAATATAAAAGGAGAGAGGAGTGATCGCAATTTGATACAATTCACTATTCAGTCCCTTGACGTGTTGTATGAGCATAATATTAAAGTCACCAATATTTGTTAGTCCTAATAGATATATAAGTCAATATAGTAAATATAGTATATAGTATGGTATAGTAAAACTATATTAGTGTAGTAATATGACAAATACAGTATGAATAGAATAATAAAATAAAACTCTTGGCTCTATTCCAGTCTATTGTGTTGAATATGTGGACAACTCCACTAAAATACCGTAGAAAATCAAGTGCTCGCTACTTTTCAGTTGGAGTAACAGACGGACAGCTCAAATGGCAAGATTTTCAGTGAAACGAAATAAGAATAATGTTTTCACGTAAACGCAAAAGCTTAAAATGTAATTCGAGACAATGGCGCTCCAATTTCTTCTTCTTTACTGTGGGATTTTTGAACATGTATCATGGTTTTATTAGTTTCAAATAAAATAAATAAATATTTAAACTTGTGTATTATATAATATAGAAATGTATTTAAAAGCAGGCACTAACTTGGTACAAATTTCTTGAACGAAATATACATATACAAAAATTACTATTAATGTATCTCAATTTAACACAGACATGGCATAACGACAGTGGTATTATACATATAAGAACATAAAGTCCATTTTACACATAGAAAACTAGCTGTGCCTCACGGTTTCATTCGCGTCTATTTAAAAAAATGTTATATTACACTTAACATACTTAGATAATTCGGTAGGTGGTAGAGCCACGCTGAAGGTATAACTGGTTTCAGCATGAATGGGTCAACTTGTCCGGGTAGTACCACCCTCTTATAGAAACCCGACGTGAAGTAACAGTGGTTGCATTGTTGCTTTTCGTTCGGTCATTGAAAGCGTCGGAGGCCCACCTTCTTCCTCTCCCTTCCCTCCCTCCGCCTTACCGCTCCCCCCTTCCCCACAAACACAGGCTAGCAACGCACTTGCGTCTCCTCTGGTGTTGCTGGTGTCTATGGACGGTGGTGATCACTTAACGTCAGGTGACCCACCTGTTCGTTTGCCTATGATATTAAAAAAAAAACACTAAGTATTCGATATTGTATTTGGTTGGCATAGGCATTTACATATCGGGTTTTCTCAGAAACGCTCGGTTTTTGTCGGACGGACAATCTATCATAGAGCCCGATACCGCGAGCTACATCACACGATATATCCGTACTTTTATGAACAATAATTGTCCAAATCTTACTGTTGATCCCAGAGATTAATGCGCTCGAACAAACAAAAAGAAAAACAATCTCTTAAGCTTTATAATATAAGTACTCATACATCAACAATTTATGCCTGAGGTTATATAAAACTGTGATGTATTTAATATGTAAAATTTCTTCTCAATTCTCTAGTTTATATTTTACGCAATAATTCTGGTAGTAGCTTTCATTACTAAGCCTTGTTTTCGTAATAGGTGGAGAGAGTCGATTTAAAATGGTATTTATGGAGTCTTTGGAACATTAATTTATTTTCATGAACAAGGAGCGTTAATTAAATGGTTTAGTTAAATGAATAGTTAATAATTTGTAAGATGTGGTGGGATTTTCTCGTTTTATGCGAATTGAAATAAATAAAACGATATACTAAAATATACTTATCTACACGAATAAAATTGTTATAAGGAGTACTCGTTGAGCATTGTGTTTCTTTGCCGTTGAGAAATGGGGTAAGCGGTGTAGTACGTACAGGGGAAGTGAAGTAAACGCATAACTATGTTTACAGAGGAATGTTGTGAGAGAAAGTAGAATTTTATTTATATTTTTCCTCTAAACGTAGGTACTAAACAACACAGACGAAGTCACGAATATCAACTAGTGTTATATAAATAACTATTGTTTATTTTACTTATTCTAAGAAATAGCATTGTAATGTATAATAATTTTTATGCAATAAAATTAGATAAGTGATTACATAAAGTTCTGTCACTCTATCAGTTGTTATTGAGATTGAAACGTAACTCTAATTTATGCAGTAAATACAAATATCAACTTGGATTAAGTAGAATAATCAACAATTTAACAATAATAATAGTAATGCCCGCTACAGTAAAATAACAAACAAAAACCGGATTTAATACTTACCAACACGTGTTTTACTAGTTAAGGTTTACTTAATAAAACTTCACACGCCCTCGCAACAGTAATAATTACAAATACCGACGTCATCGTCAGGTATTGTAATAAGGTATTTAAAGAAAAAAACGTTGAACCACCGGCCGTTTGTATAAAACAAATATTTGTTTAGTTCAACTAGATAGTCGGTACGTGCTTCGGTCGCGCTTCATCGCGCACCCGGCTCTGATCGGGCCCAGGAAACCCAAGTAATTTTATAGCGTCTTGGAAACTATTTTTTTAATGTTTATCTCAATCTCAATTGTTTCTTTCAATAATCATTTTACTATGTCTCGCAAATTACAGCAATCATAGTCACGTCTTTAGCGACGTCTGATAAGCAACGAGAATCGACAAAAAACAGAAAAACCACAGACAATCGATCGAAAAGTTATTACATCTATAATAACACTGAGTCAAGTTTTTACCCATTTATGAAAGATGGCGAAGTTTTTTTATTTTTATAGACGCATAAATCGTAAATTCGAACCACGCATCCACGTAAAACCTATCATTTCAATAATTCATATTGGGAACGAACCATTGGGTCGCTATACCCAACTTTGTGTTCCCGTATTCGTGGACCCTGTAATTACCGTGTTTGTATTCTCTCGAATGTAAGGGTTAGTTCAGTGTCCTTGCTATAGGCGGTCTAGTTATTTATCGCGCCGCTTACGGTTGAGTTCCCACGGGATGGTAAAAATTTCAAAATTACATACAAACGTGTCGAACCTCGCGGCTAAATACTTCTTATTGTAACATTAGGCTCGCTAAGGTATCGTATCGTACTGCGGTCATTGTTGTCGTGAAGCCTTAGAGCGCATCCTCACTGTTACGACTATCGTTTACGTAACCATTGCGTTATTTCTTAAACGGAAAGTAAATATTGTTGTCGGCGTGAAGAAATGTATCCCGTGTACTTCGGGGTGTCAAGTAAAGGTTCAAGTTACAATGACTCGGTAAGAGTTCTGTTTGCTCGAACCGCACGGGATCGCGTGAGAACCTTCGGAACTACATGGGCGTGACAACGGATAGTTTTTGTCATATTTTTTTTTTACATTTTCTTCTGTACCCATAATAACAAGATTTTGAGTATTGATCTATGATGTCTCGACACAATTCGACTTGATTCTTACAGACTAACTATTCGTCCCTTTGAAACATTTTGGACGCGTTTCATTCTAAAGATTACATCGTAAATGTATTTTTGTAAATGACTAGTTAGTGCTCGCGGTGTCGCTTTCATTAGTGTAAATTTTATCTCCCATACGGGTTTTCTTTTGGATGAAAGGTACCCTATGACATTTTATGTACCTTGACTGTGTAGATGCAAAATTTAATGATGATCGGTTGAGTGCTTAAGCCGTGAAAACATAATAAACAAACTAACAAAATCTCTTTCCCATTTATGATATTAGTTAAGATTTATTTCACAACTCATTGATTCTATGCTAATTAGTTTTGCATTACGCTCTGTTACAGTTTTGTGACAATAATAATTTCTTATTCGTGTTGAAAATGAATAATTTGAAGGGCTAAAAGCAATTGATTTTCGCTGCTATTAAAAACGCATTAGATCCGCGCTCTGTTCGGCCGTAATGTTGCTCTGTGAATAGCTAGTTTTCGTTTACTGAGTCGTATTGAACTCCCTCGGAGCGTACACACACAGACAGGATAGAAACGGCGGCCGAATGGGAATCGTTTGTTTATTTGGTAATGATTGGTGTATATGCTGTACGAACGTGTGAATTCGAGGTTTATGTAAATTAATACTTGATCGAATAGATAAAATCCCCTCTTCTAGTTTATTTCCTGATCAATTTGTAACTATAGTGTATTATCGTGTAGTTTTTCAAAGCAAATTTAATATGCTACTTTACTCGCATAGTCGTAGGGTTTTTCATTTGTCGCCAAGCACCTGTTAAATAGTAAAATATTACGAAATAATGCCGAAAACAAGTATTTACCACCTCCATAGTTTTCTTAAAAACTGATCAAAATACTAAGTTTCACTTCTACCATATGTAATATCACACTCTTCTTTTTTTTTATAATCAACATTGTTATTATCAGAAAGCAACAAAATTATTGCAATGGAAATAGGTTAGAAGCGTTTCATTCAGACTAGTAGTCCGGTGAAGTTGTTAAGACCTTGCATGGTCAATAGCGTAGTGAGTTCAAAAAAAAAAAGTTGCACTCAATAGTCAAATTAACATTTTTTATTGTATTATACGATACAGCAAATTGTAGTATGTATCTGGTTGCGTTTTCATGAATAAAACATTATATTTTTATAGTACGTTCGCATCCGACGGTGCATAATTTTTATCAAAAACCAATAGAGCAGTACGCAGCGGCCCAACGCACCGCGACGCGGCGCTCAACTGCCTGCATCTACATTTTTATTGTTGTTGTTCGTAAAAAAGGACACACAGTTTTGAAACAAGCACCATAGATTACTAAAGTTATTAAATGTGTATTTTGTTTGTTCTGTAGTTAGTTAAATGTGAACAAAAATAACATGTTGACTAAAGCTAGAGAGGTTGTTTGAACTCGTTTATCTTTGATACTATGAGTCAGATTTGATAAATATATATTATATTTATTTATTAAGCAAGATTGTAAGTTATGTAATGAAAATAGTGAAGCACTATCTTTAAATATATCCTTCTAAATCCTTACTAATATTATAAAATAGCGGGCCCGACGGACGTTACTAAAAAAACGTAGATAAATTATATACCTAACTTTCCTCATGAATCACTTTATCTATTGGTAAAAGCCACATGAAAATCCTTTCAATACTTTTGAAGTTTATCGCGAACAGACAGACAGACGTGGCAGAAGATTTTGTGTTATAATATGTAGTGATTAAGTAATAGGTATTTTGAGCTATGTAATACCATACTATGATGCGATTAGTAGTGTAGTATCATTGAGTCTATCTTTTCTTTTTTTTCGAACTGACTACTCGATTGACCTAACAAGGTCTTAACAGCTTCACCGGACTACTAAGGCGAGCGCTTAAGGCACTCAGCCGATTCTATTGGGTTTATCCTTTTAAATCCTTACAAATATTATAAATGTGAATGTGCGTGTGTTTATTACGCTTCATCATGAAATTTTGCTTTGTTAGAGATACGGAAAAGGACATTAGTGTACGCTTTATCGAGAAAAAAAAATGACTACTCTCGAGTGATGGGTCTAAACTATATTAATGCGAGCGAAGCACAAGGGGTATTTTGAGCCGAATGCGGGATAAAAACCGCGGAACATAGCTAGTTGTAGTTATCTATACTTCTATAGATAGAATATATAAAGCTGCTATATATGCTATATATATTGATATATATATCATGCTGAATAGTTTGTTTGCTTGAAGGCGCTAATCTCAGGAAACACTTTTTTTAATTTTATTTTATTTCACAGGATGCAAACGAACAACTGGGTCACCTGATGTTAAGTGGTCACCACTGTCCATAGACACTTGCAACACCAGAGGGGTCGTAAGTGCGTTGCCAGCCTGTATTTGAGAGAGGGGGAACGGGAAGGGGGAGAAGGGACGCGGAAGGGGAAAGGGAGGTAGGCCTACGGCGCTCTCACTGACCGAACGAAACCCAACAATGCAAGCACTGTTACTTCACGTCGGTTTTCTGTGAGAGGGTGGTATTACTCCGAGTGACCCGACACATTCATGCTGAAACCAGTAAATAGCTTCAGCTTTACACAATTTATAGAGCCACTTCAGTTGCGCAGAGACATTGCCTCACTGAGCGTGTTCTACCGTCTGTATCATGGCGAGTGTTCTGAAGAGTTATTTAATTTAATACCTTCCTCTCCTTTTCATACCCGAACCACGCGCACAGGGCTTCGGAGCCATAGTTTTACGGTAAATCCTATTTGGGCACGAACTAATAAATTCGCAACTTCTTATCTCTGCCGTACCGTGAAGCTGTGGAACAATCTCCCGGCTAGTGTGTTCCCTCCTTCCTATAATATGGGGTCCTTCAAGCGTAACGTGAAGAGACATTTATGCAGGCCGACATGACAGTGCCGATGATAGATAGATTATACTCTCCATCAGGCACAGTAAAGTCACTTTGCCGTGCTACGATAAAAAAAAGCGTGGCTCTACCACATTGAATAAATTTCTCTGATTAAAAAAAAAATTAATTGCTCATTTATTACAAAAGGCTGTAGGCTCTATCACCCCGCTAAGACCAATAAGAGTGGACCACCAATGAAGAATGTTTAAAATTTGGGGTTGTTTTTCTTTTTGAGAGCTGCCGCTGCGTGTTAGCTTTAGTCCAAAGTGACTATTCTATGCAGACGAAGTCGAGGCCAAAAGCTAGTAGAAGATATAGTGTAATCAAAAACTAACGAAAACCTATTAATGGTCCTCGAAAATAATCATCCAATACACTCTGTATATTTCCCACGGTGTAGGTATATTATCAAAGTCCATTATTACCAACCTACGTTTGCGTGCGGAAAGAGTACAAAAAAGCCTAATTTTACTTAACTCGGGGCCAAGTTATACGCAACTAGTGGCGTCGTCGATCGCCGCAAGTGTTGGCGGCAACTTGGTCGATGGAATAAAGCGAAATAATAGAAAAAGCACTCAGCCTCCGGGCAGTTGTTGTCTATGGCTCACCTTTTGTTGCAGGTGATTGATGGAACCATCATAAGCTATGTCGCGTTCCGTTTGAAAAATGAATGTTTGCGTTTATTTGATTGCGTATATTGCTATTGTGTTTAAACTTTTGGTCAGCGGTCATTTTTCTACCTGCGTAACTTAAATTCCCGCCGCGCCGTGGTGTATAATGCTCTATTGGCGAGTTAAGAGGTCGTGGGTTCGTTTCTCGCTAATGCTTATCAAACTGAAATAGTTTAGAATATTATCCGATACGAAATATATATAGGAGTTGTTGAGGTATGTATGCTTGGTACACATTTATGTTTCAACAACTCGTATATGTATGAATAGTTAGCTTAGCTTAGGTTAGCTCAGATAGGTCGCGAATTGCTTGTATCAGGCAACAGCCAAAGCCGAGGTGTGCCGCGCACCCTTGAACTAGTTGTCAAAGTAAAATCGGCTGAGTGCCTTAAGCGCTCGCCTTAGTAGTCCGGTGAAGCTGTTAAGACCTTGCTTGGTCAATAGCGTAGTCAGTTCGAAAAAAAAAAAAAAAATCGCTAATGTTTAACTTCTGTGTGTTCATTTCTGACTGTATATATATATATATATATATACATCATGCAACTTGGCATATCTAAATGTATTTAATAGAAAAGGTTTTTATACAACCAATTTTGTCATAGCCCGTTATTACGTGGTGCTAAGCTATATTTTATTATTATTAACTGCTATGTCGTAATGTAACGCGGACGGATTTGTGTATGCTATATCAGCTCTTTCGGCTGATGATGTCCCGTTCTGATAATAAACAAGCCTTGATAAATTATATACCCAAACCTTCCTCATGAATCACCTTATCTACTGGTAAACCGCATGAAAATCAGTTCAGTAGTTTTTGAGTTTATCGCGAACAGACAGACAGGCGGACGCGGTAGGGAACTTTTATAATATGTAGCGATAATATAATCTATGCTTGATTTGCAATCGTATTTATTTACGGTACCGTTGTTTTTCCTGTAACAACTTGATAGCTATATTAGATTCCCTTTCAATTCAATCATTTTATGTCATTTTACTCGTTCGTAAAACAAACAAATTATATAAAAAGGTACGTAGTTGGTATTCGTGGAAAACAAATTGAAACGAGTTATTTCCACGGCGCCGCACCTCCTGTCTCCTATTCGATTTGGCAAAACAAGCGAATTCGGACGAAATTTGCGTTCAGAAATGTACACGGGACCTCGCATTTTATGATTACGCTCAGCGTGTGTCCAAATACATAGCTTCTGTGTTTACTACATGAGTTCATATATACCTAAATTCATATCTAAATATTAAACTGTTATATTCTTAACTCTGATTTATTATTGTTTCGTAAGTAATCTACTTTCTAAAATGTTATTGAAGTGAAGACTTCTTTAGGCGCGTTTGAGCGGTATTTTTTTGGCAGGAAATTTATGATTTCACGTCATGACACGCTAGTAAGCATGACCGTATTGCGCTAGCGTGGCTTGTGTCTGACGCGTAGTATTTTGTATTGAGATTGGTGCAGCGCATAATATGTATAGGGGAGGGAGATAAGGTAAGGTAGGCCTCTGGCGCTCTCACTGACCGAACGAAACGCAACAATGCAATCACTGCTACTTCACGTCGGTTTTCTATGAGGGAGTGGTACTGGTACGGGCGAGCTGACGCATTCATACTGAAACAAGTTATAGCTACAGCGTGGCTCTACCACCTACAACGCACACCGTGGCGATTGACGTAAAATTAAATCTCAAAATAGGCTTGATCTTCTCTCTAGAGGTATGTAGGTATTTAAGGGCGTGACTGTTGAACATCTGTCGCTATATACCTATAGATGTGTTCTGGCAGAAACACTACTCGAGAGCCAGTCTTCTGGGCTTAGCATATTATCATCTTATATTACATCGAAACATAGTAGTTTATTACATAGTACTACATTCGGTAGTATTATGATCAAATTTTACTATACAAAATTTACACAAATTTAAAAGCTACAAAAACTGTATATAAATTATATGTTTCCAACAATAGAGGACTCTAACGTGAATAAGAATATAAATAAACTGATCATAAATCATATATATTAATACGTGAAGCCTAAACTTTGTATCCCTTTTTAACGGAATTGAGCGAACGGATGGACGTGAAATTTGACATAGTTAAAGTTTATATGGAGGAGAAGTGCAGAGAGCCATTTATGTTATATAAAATGCATTAGAAGTACATTAAATTAATTAAAATATGCATTACTCACACTACTGCCTCAATTTTACACAACATATCCACACATGTAAATAAAAAAGACATTTTGACATCTGTCAATAAAGGACTTCAAAAAAGGTTGTGAACGAGGTTGCTATGCTCGACTGTATGTATTATTTTACTCCTACGTTCCAATTACCCGTTATTATTCTACATTCAACAATGATATTATAACATACAACTATTATTATAATATTTATCCCTTTAAAAAATCAATGAACTATGTTCGAATGTCGACCACTGGACGCCCACTAGTAATATTTTAAATAGCTGTGCCCGCGACTTTGTCCGCGTAGAACTGAATGTATAAAAACTACTTATGTACTTTCTCTAGTATTTAATTCGCACCATCATTACAATTACAATAACTTTTGATATTGTGAGGATGTTGAGGATATGCTTTATGATTTTCTTTGTGAGGTTTTATCGTTATAGCAGTGATGTGTGTTTAAATAAACAGACAGACAGGCTGAATGACTGAAATGTGTTTTATTACTAATTTAGAGACCGAGAACATTTTTTTTCACAAAAATCTTTTTTTTATTTTTTATTATAGCACAGCAAAATGACTGCACTGTGCCTGATGGTAAGCACAGTACAATCCAAAAACAATGGCGACCACCGAGTGACCACTATCCATCGCCGGTCGCCACTGTCATGCCGGCCTGCGTAATGCTGGATATGCACAGGCTGATCCCGAAACGCGACCCGCAGAAGCGAATCACTATGACGGGTTTTTTCGCCATATACATGGTGGTAGCGACTCAGTCAGGCTGTAAAACCCTACCACCCCGCTTTCGCCATTGCCTCGTTCGTTATACAGCAGGGTGCACCATGTGCAGGTGACGTTGGCTTGAGTGTCTCAAGTGTTAAATGTTATTGACACCCCTTACACCCCAAAATATATAAAGTACAAACGCGTTAGAATTACATTCTTATTATATATGTACGTATATATATGTATAGATATTAGCTACTGCTTTTGTTTGTTGTTGTGCCTGTTATCTGAAATTGATCATTGTCATTAATGAGAGCATTCTATTGATGAGGATACGATAGTTATAGTCATGTATTATTCCAAACAGAAAACTGACTCAACACTGATACTGATGTAACGTGTGTGATATTTTACTGTGAGGGACAGCAGCAGCGGTAGATTCCGTATAAAAATGGGCAGTTCGAGCGATTTATAATATGGGACCACGCGAATCATTAAAGGCGGAAGTTACAAGAACTCAGTATCTTAATTCTGATCATCCAATACCTTCTTGATAATTTAATGTATATCACAAAACTTTAGAAAACCTAGTTTTAATAAAAGACCGGTCTGTTATACTCAGTAATACCCGTAACAGTTTTTAGGTTATCCTTTTAGGTTCTAAAACAAAGTCCCAAAACATTACCCATTTGCCGGATTGTAAGTTCAGGTACCATGTCAGACCGGTGTTGATGTACCAAAGCTATTATATGGATCAATATATGAACGATGGTGACATTTGGAAATAACGCCCCTTTTTTTCTTTTTTTTCCCTTTGGGGGAAGGGTTAGGGGACGGAGAGGAGAGGGGAGGGGAGGTGGGCCTCCAGCGCTCTCACTGACCAAACGAAACGCAACAATGCAAGCACTGTTACTTCACGTCGGTTTTCTATGAGAGGGTGGTGCTACCCCGGGCGAGCAGAACCATTCATGCTGAAACCAGTAATAGTTTTAGCCTGGCTCTGCCACCATAAACCTCTTTGTACATGTGCTTAAAACAATAATTGTTACATAATACTTCTTTACAAAAGTATTTATGATAAAAAGTTAGACCAGATCGAGTTTCTTACCGGCTCTTTTCGATGGGTTATTTATTCGAACCGGTGGTAGTTTTGAGTTTTACGTTTTCTCACGGCCTAATTACAATAAAGTATTTTTGATTTGATTTGAACGAAGCGTTAAAACTGCACAGTTGTATTAGAAGTGTACGAGTGGATAATATTAAGAAACTAAATGCTTCACAGAGATGCATCTTATCAAAACATCTTCACGGTATTAGATACAAACGTCGCGTCACTAATGACCTTTCATAGTTCTAATCTATACCGCAACTTTCAACGGTTTGATCATTACGAGAGGAAACCACACTTAAATTTATAATAACCGTTTTACCTATCGTGTTATTCTTTTCATATCATCTTATAGAATTGAATTTTACAGTGGAAAATAATGTTATAGTGCACAAATGAGATTTTGTATGAGTACGCTTTTTAACCGACTTCGAAAAAGGAGGAGGTTACTACGTTCGGTTGTGTGTATTTTTTTTTTATGTATCTTAATCGATATCTCCTGCAATTATGAACCGATTTTAATGATTCTTTTTTTATTTGAATCGATTATATTCAGAGGTGGTCCCATATAAATTTGAACACTTCTAATATATTATTCGGTAGCGCGAATATCAATATTTTTTAATTAATTTCGTTAATTTAATAATTCAGTTATTTTTCGCTTTTTAGTGCCTTATTTGTGTTTCACATCGAAGGCGGTTTATTTTTTTTTGGAAATTTTTTTTACAATCAAATTCGTATGTATAGAAGTTAATGCAATTATACTTTTTTTATAATTTTATTTGTTACTAGCTTCTGCTCGCGACTTCGTCTGGGTTACTTTAGTTACTTTACTTTAACTCGTGGCATCGTTTACGTTTGGATTTACAAGATATTGGAATGTTTCATAGATTATTATCCAAACGTATTAGTAATGAATTACTAAATTTATTTGAGATGTAGAGTCGTCATTAATGACGATATATTAGTTTATATTAGCTTTAATAATGTGTTTTATTTAAGTTATTCAGCATGTAAATTAAATTAAGGTTACTATGCGGCTGATATTGCCATAAAACCCAGTAAATAAACAAATAAATATAAAATCGTATACGTAGAAGGTGAAAATATTTTTAAATAATACGTACGTTAACCCCGATTTTGAAACATTATTCATTGGTGTTCTGCTCCTATTGGATTTATCTTGATGATATATAAATAATGATTTCTTTCTCGATAAATGAGCTATTTTACACTGAAATATTTTTTTCTAATCGGACTAGTTGTTCAAACAAACAAAGTCTTTAGCTTTATAATATTAGTATAGATTGATTACACCAGTCACCACGATTTTGGATCTAACTTCTACATTTTAAATTTTGGTTTCTCATACGACAAAAATAAGGATTTTTTTCCGATTAAAGTTTGCTTTTATAGAAACTAGAACAATTTTTCAATTTTTCGGCAAAAATTATTGATTTTTATATTTTTTCTACACTTCCACTACTACTACATTATAATTAGAAAACATTTTTGTAAATACAAGATTGTTTTTTATTCAAGATTTGTGATAAACAATAACATAGATGTAAAATAACAAGAAACTAATGTCTAAAAGTGAATATTTTTCTTATTTCTTTTATGCTCGTATGAGCTCTCTCGTATTAAACCCGAAATGTAATCTCCCATCATATTCTCGTTGTACTGCCCTTGATATCGCCGTTCAAAGTTCATCACATCTTGGTGAAAACGTTCTCCTTGTTCCTCGGAGTAGGCCCCCATGTTGTCTTTAAATTCGTTCAGATGTAGTAGTAATCTTTTGTTTATGAAATAAATTAAATCATACTTATCGTCGCAAATCAGACCAAAGCAAACTTTATGAACGAAATATAAATATTTAAGTGTTTTTCAATGTCTAGAATCAGAAATTAAACAAGAGAACAGAAACAAAAAAAAAATTGCTTTTTGTTGACCTTTGTTAGCAGTCGCTCGCTTATAACTTCATAAACTTTCGTGCAAGTTTGTCGGCTTGTGCAGCGCACGTAGAGATGGTAGGTACTATATGAAAATGGACGTCAAAAGTATGACAAAAAATATTATAATAATAAAATCATATAATATGAGAGATAATGGAGCATCTAGTTCACTCGATATTCAAAAATCATAGTATCCAAAGTAATTTCTTGGCACTAAATGGAATGCATCATGTACAAGTGATGCACCTTTCAGACCGCAACACAATTCAGTAAAGTGTGGTTTTAAGTTTTCCGTAATCGAATCGAAATTCTACTTTTACGTGGCCATTTGTGGGCATAAAGGGCATTTATGAGAGGGGTCATATGGACCTTAACCCCAGGACTGAGAACTGTCCAAAAGCATAAGGGTTTAACCTCCCTACAAATAAATGTAAACCTTATTCACTTGTCAAGAGACTGTTGTTAGCTTAAGTTGAAAAGATACCGTATTTATTACAAACTTTGAAAAACTTGAACAAACTAAGAATGTTGTGCAAAATTATAATTTAAAAGAATTGGCTAGATATTTTTACAAGTTTTCCGTCATTTTGAGATCTGGGTGTAAAATAATCAGGTCAGGTTAAGATAGATTCAGTTTTGCATCAGAATTGTCAGCAATTTTACTGATCATATAAATGCGAGTATCGAACATGTGACCTTTAGGCACAATAATTAGACTTAATACCGCTGCCTAACTAATGATTTTACTCTTGTATTTGGAATATATATATATATATATATATATAGTAAGCACAGTACAATCCAAAAACAATGGTGACCACCGAGTGACACAGTAGCCATCGTCGATCGCCGCTGTCATGCCGGCCTGCGAAAAGCTGAATATGCACAGGCTGATCCCGAAACGCGACCCGCAAAAGCGAATCACTATGACGGGCTTTTTCGCCATATATATATATATTATAGTAGCACGGCAAAATGACTGCACTGTGCCTGATGGTAAGCACAGTACAATCCAAAAACAATGGTGACCACCGAGTGACACAGTATCCATCGTCGATCGCCGCTGTCATGCCGGCCTGCGAAAAGCTGAATATGCACAGGCTGATCCCGAAACGCGACCCGCAAAAGCGAATCACTATGACGGGCTTTTTCGCCATATATATATATATTATAGTAGCACGGCAAAATGACTGCACTGTGCCTGATGGTAAGCACAGTACAATCCAAAAACAATGGTGACCACCGAGTGACACAGTATCCATCGTCGGTCGCCGCTGTCATGTCGGCCTGCGAAAAGCTGAATATGCACAGGCTGATCCCGAAACGCGACCCGCAAAAGCGAATCACTATGACGGGCTTTTTCGCCATATACATGGTGGTTGCGACCCAGTCAGGCTGTAAAACCCTACCACCCCGCTTCCGCCATTGCAGGGTGCACCACGTGCAGGTGAGGTTGGCTTGGATGTCTCGAGTCTTCGATGTTATTCGACACCCCTTACACCCCATATTTGGTACATATTTTTTTATATACTGGACTGACAACACTGATTTAAAGGAATAAATGTTTCTAACATTATTTGAAACGCGACCGAAAGTAAAAAGCTATTAGGAAGTGATTTTACGGTAAAATATTTCTTGTGGTTTCGTGTATAACTAAATAAATGGAAATCTTTCACATGATTACCGCGTGCTCGTGACAGATTCGGGCAGTCCCTTTGAGCGTATTCATCGGATGTAGGCAATTAACCAGTCTGAAGAGTCTTTACGCAGGATGTAAATTCGCTCTTTGAATATTCACATCATACTCTCCGCTTTTCGATTTCTATTAATGTTTACCGTTAATGGACGCTAGTTAAGTACAGATAAGTTTTTACATACATATATAGTGGTATACAATATTTTATTTCATTTAATTATAAATAAACCCAGACAAAACAGTCCAGTTTCTTTTTGTTTTCTGTTTGTCGACCCATTTTCTCTATGCCTTCTTTGTTGAATAGCTATTTTGGAAACAATATGTTTTGTCTATTTTCGTCCAAAGCCTTTATTTGATAAGTCTACCCGTTATACCACACGCTTTTTACGCTTCGATCAACAATAACTATATAAGGGTCGGCGCGAAAAATACATCTCGGTAAATAACAGCTCACTTGAAATGTGAGCTTTTATTTTGTTAGTTTGTTTGAAAATGCAAAAATTATACCCGACAAAGAAATTCAACGGCCGGAATATCTGACTTTCGCTAAATACATGTTGAAAAAGTTATATTTTAAGCTTTAAACTAACAAATAATATCAAATTTTGAACAAAATTACCGATTTTAAACCTGTGGTACAAATTTTTGGCCTAGGCTCTCCAACCACGCACAATAACGGGAAAAAGTACTTTATTCATTACGTGTTAAGGTTGAGTTCACACTATATGTCGTTTATGTTGTATTTTCATTTGTGAGGGGAGTAATTTATTGCTTTGCTCATTTTATCGTAAGTATAAGATAATATTTTGAACATTTGTGACTTTATTACTAGGTGTCACGGTTGTAATTAGGTTGAAGTTAAAAATGTTTTAAAACTTTTTTGCTCCCTTTCTTAGTAAACAAATAGCTACACAAGTTATATATTTAAGCGGACAGCTTTTAGCTATTATATACGTGACCCTTTATCTAGTTATTGTTGTTCGAAGTTCTTACGTCTAAAAAATACAATAGTCGTACATAGTCTTTAGTAAAAAAACATAATAATATTAAAAATTAATGATTAGTTAGTTAATGATTTATGGTCGAATTTCAACCATCGAACGACCACTAATATATAATACATTGGCATTTCTCGCGACTCCGCACGATTTATAATTTGATGTAATTACTATTTAAATATTTATAAAATGGATACTGTGTTAATACACCCATAGACATATTTAGAGGAACGCATTAAAAATGGGTAAATTAATATGAAAATAGATTTATTTGTATAACGCAAGCTTTTAAATTTTGTCGCATAAAAACTAATTTTTTAACACATATAAATTAGACTACATTAAATGTAACAAATTAGAGGCAGTTAGCTCAAGTTAGTATTTTAAATGTAATAAATTTTTACCTAAAATAATGAAAATGGAATATTATTCTAAATGATAGTTTTTTCATAAGAATGGGTGACACAATCAGTTTAATATTGCCTCCTCGAGCTATCAAAACTGCCTGCATCCGTCTGAGCATACTGTTTATTGAAATGTTAATGAATCTTTGTGGCCCGGTATTAACACTCAAAATAATCAAATGTAGTTCCCGTCACTCAATAATAATTGTTTTTTGTCAAAAAAAAAAACAGAAATTATGTTGAATTTGTTAAAAAGAACAAACTTGTTTTTTTATATCATTGGTGACAAACAAACAGGTGGGTCACCGGAAGTGATCACCACCGTCCATGGACACTAACAACACCAGAGGAGTCGCAAGTGCGTTGCCACCATTTGGGGGGAAGGGTTAGGGGAGAGAGAGGAGAGACGAAACGAAACGCAAATATGCAAGCACTGTTACTTCACGTCGGTGTTCTGTGAGAGTGTGGTACTACCCCGGACGAGCCGACCCATTCATGCTGACAGTAGTAATAGGTCCAGTGTGGCTCTACCACCATAAATTTAAAAAAAGTATATAATAATGGTATATATGGCCAGTACGAAATAAGAAAATATTTTCTGTTAATCTACCATTTTTTGCGTTACTCTAAATATGTCCATGAGTGTATTATTTGTATTTAAATATCTCTCATTACATTGCGTTTATTAAATGTATTTGATGTTTTGCAGATAATTTTTTTTTTGCAATAAAACCATTTGAAGAGTCTTTGGCGAGATCTTGGAATTTCATGTAGTAGATTTTATACTTTATTCATAATTTTGTGTTATTTGACTCTATAGTTTGTAATATAGGTGGTGTTTTATATAATATAGTATGATTATTGTCCGCAAGTGAAGCGGATTGGAAATAATACCTCCCTGGAAAGTTCTGACAAGACGGCCACCATCTTGTTAGTTCATTGGTCTACTCGGCAATGGCAGTAATAATCTATTAGAAGATTGGTTGCCAAAATAAAATACCATTTGTAATATGTAAAATTTGTCGACCATATTGTATATGTAGAGACGATTTAATATCACAATGGATTTATGAATAATACAAAAAGGGAATATTTCGGACGTTTTATCGGATTAATTTGTAACATCACTTTGCTCCGAACTCTACGGGCCTTTGTAATATTCATATTTAGTCTGATACGTTAATACTTTACCAATATAGCACTATTTTATTATTCTGTTGAATTTTTATGTCTCTAAAATCTGTAGTTGATATTGCATTTATATCTCTTAATAAGTTTTTATTAACACATTTTCTTTTATATAAATTTGCTTGTCTGTTCATGAAGAGAAAGTTTTATTCACGATATTTTAATATAGGGTTGATTATAGTATGAACGATAGTCATGGTTAGAAGAGATTTCCTTACTTTATAATTGTCAAAAAAATATGTAAATATTGCTGTAAATAATAGATCCTTTTTTTTAAAACTAAACATAAAAAAGTACAGTTCAAAAATAATAGTGGCCAATAATAATTTTACAATCTTTTTAAAGCTACATCATGCCGGCCTGCAAGCCTGACGACCACGAAACGTTTTAAACCAAAAAGTAGTAACTATGACGGGTTTATCAATTAATTTACAAAAAACAGGCGTTATGGAGTCACTCGTTTAATTATAACTAGGCTGCTTTCCTTACTGGTGAGTGGAGTGGAGTTGTATGCGGTCATAAGGGCGTGGATCAAACACTCAAACCTATGAAGCATAAAAAAGGAAACTCTTCTATTAACTAGCTAAGTTTAGTGTACTATGGTATGTCGTATTGATGTAGGTCATTGATCAGTATCAATCAGTATTAGTCAAAAGTCAGTACGATACCCGGCTTTTGATTTGTCAAGTCCAAGAGAAGGCCGAGATAGACAGCTAAGTGCGGTTTCGTATAGAGCTGTCTTTGTCTATCATAGTCATTGCGCTTAACGATAGAGAGAACGCTTTACATAACCGATGCAAAGCGATCGTAGCCAAGCGTTTCATTATTCGCTCGGATATGCCAATACAAGGTGACTTGTTAAACAGCAGCAATATTTGAAGTCGTGGTGAATGAAGGAAAACATCGTGAGGGAACCTGTACCTGAGAAATGTTCTTGTAGTACTACTGTATGTGGGAAAAATATAGAACTGTGGATTTCTCAGAGTTTCAAATCGCCAATACGTCGTGGGCTGGCGTGGTGATTACGCCCTTACCTTCCTTCGGAAAGAGGTTTATGGCCATGCAGTGGGTCTCTTACAGGCTGGTGATGATGAATATTTTCAGAGGTTAACTGAGTAATCGTTTCTGGTTATAAATCGATTAAAAAAACAGGTGCTTAATATTTGACCTAATTATTTAGAGAAAAAACAAAACTGATATACATTAAACATCAGATGATTTACGCAAAAACGAACTGGTGTAATAATAAGGAAAGCAATGAATCACACTGTGCCGCGGAGTCCCGCCCGTGTCCAACACCTCGACCCGCACGCCGCTTCTCTTTGTTCGACCGTGCGGCAATCCGACGATAAGCAGTTACGTAATGATTAACCTTGAAAAGCGCCCCTTTAATGTTGTTCATTGAACCTAGATGTGATTGTTTTACGTTTAAAAGTATCGTTCCCATACATTTAAAAGTTGTAGAAAAAACTTTAACTAACGTTCTCTTTGTTGTTTATTAGTATTTGTTTTGATATTATTTTATATATTAAATGTGATCATCAATTACCAATGGATTGAAGGGTATTAAACTTTAAACAGTCACCTGGTATATAATAATATGTGTAAACGACTATACTTTCAAATAACGATTAACCACTTTGGAGTGCTAATTAGGTGGCCAAACAACTATATGTGGCTCAGAAGCAATGTTCAGTTGAACTCTGGTGTAAGCATAGTGCATCCTTTGCTGTGGTTATAGAAACACAATAAAATGTGAAAAATTTAATCAAAATGATTTTTCAGATGCCGTTCAACGTTTCATCGAAATGCCCACTTACACGGAAGTGAACCCGGGAGAAGACGCATTGCTCAAGTGTCGGATATCAGACAAGAGAGGAGTTTGTTCTTGGCAGAAAGACAATAAGGTAACTATGTTCCTCCACCTTTCACATACAGTCGTATGTTGATTAAATAACGATTTAAGTATGGAAGTGTTCCAGTTAAATCTTAATTTAATACTTGTACTTTTTAATAGATCATGAATATTGTTTTCTAGTGTCCTATTAGGTACCAGAAACAAAAATCGTGACAAGTATAATTATTGGTCACCGATCAAATTAAATCATGAATTGTGAATTATTAAAGCGATTAACAGTGTTGCTAATTGTTAATTGATTTTGATTGCATGGCGGTAGAGTTTTTTCTAAATCCGCCTGGCTAGCTGGCTAGCGGCATGACAGCGACGACCGGTGAGGGATGGTATGTCTCTCGGTGGCCGCCGTTGCTTTTGTACTGTACTGTGTTTAGTATCAGGTATAGTGCAGTCACTTTGCAGTGATACAATAAAGAAAAGTTGAAAATCTGTCGTCAAGTATTTGTTGGTGTGTCTCGGCAGCTGCAGCAGCGGCAGTCCCTTTCCACCACGTGTCTGCCATTTTAGACCATATTCTAATTTACCATCAGTTGAGATTGTGGTCAAATACTAATATCTATAAAGTGTAAAAAAAACATACACTTTAATGTTGTTTATAGGAAATGAAAATGAATCATTACTATATAATTTTTTTTTTATGTCAAATGGAGGCAAACGAACAGGTGGATCGCCTGATGTTAAGTTATCACCACCGTCCATAGACACTAGCAACACTAGGGGAGTCGCAAGTGCGTTGCCAGCCTGTATTTTGGGGAGGGGGAGGATAGGTGGTCATCCGGCGCTCTCACTGACCGAACGAAACGCAACAATGTAAGTACTGTTACTTCACGTCGGTTTTCTTTGAGAGGGTGGTACTACCCCGGGCGAGTGGCTCCATTCATGCTTAAACCAGTAATAGCTTCAGCGTAGCTCTACCACATACAAAGTATTGATTAATTAATGCCAATAATTTAAAAATATCAGTAAAAGCCTTAATAAGCCTTAAAAATTATATTCGCTCGTAAATTTTAGATTATAACAGGTTATTCGATTATCCCTACCCCTCCCCCATACACAGGCTGGCAACGCACTTGCGACTCTCTTGGTATTGCTAGTGTTTATGGACGGTGGTGATCACTTAACCTCAGGTGACCCACCTGTTTGTTTGCCTCCTTTTGACATAAACAAAGTACGCATATGTATTATTTAAAATAAACTTATTTCTAAGGGGACAGTTACGATTACCAACAACATTTAAACAGAAACATAATTATATTATAACGTATCAAAAAAAAGAAGATAAATAGAACTACATTATAGCTAGTCTTCTCGTGTAAAATTTAAATGACCACTTCTATGAAATTACCAACTGTGTCTGAAATGAATTACCTTTTATAACACTTCTGTGGTAATAGCAATCACACGGCAAATTTATCTAGTACGCTAAACTACCGAATGTGGAATTCCCGACAGTATTTTGTGCTGAAGTCTCACATATAAGGATTATCGATTTAACTTCTATACACCGCGGTAATGCTGGATTAATCTAATTAATTCAGTTTAAGAGATAAGGGAGATTAGTGTACGGTAGATTGTTTATATAAAATAGATATACATATTTTAGCAGGTAACATAAACTAATTTCTTTAAGTTTATATAGCTAGCTAGAGCTGTGCAGATTAGTCACCATTCAAATAAAGAATTTGTCCAGGTTTCTTCTACCCATATTTTATAAACGACATTAACTTAACTAGAAATTACCCCCGGATTCATATACATTTCCTACGCAGTAATTATTATCAATTTATTATTTTATATTTATACTAGCGGGCCCGGCAGTCGTTGTTGCACCCTTATTATAATTTTTTTAAAATTATATACCAAAAACTTCCTCATGAATCACTTTATCTACTGGTGAAAATAGCATGAAAATCCGTTCAGTAGTTTTTGAGTTTATCGCGAGCATACAGACAGACAGACACGGTAGGGGACTTCGTTTTATACTATGTAATGATATATAAAATAACTGGCTGATGACGGAAAAAGGACGGATCTTCGTACAAACTTTCAACTTCTTTTTCGCCACTTTAGGGGTTGAATTTGCAAAACCCCTTACTTAGTGCTCACCTACAGTGTAAAAGGAATATAGATGCAAATTTTCATGACCAGGCCCCAGTAATTTGGTCCGTTCATTGATATTAAATTTAGATTACCATTTCACAGCTTTCGCACATTGACATTGCTAACGTATTGCTAACCCGAAATAAACACGTGTAAGCTGACTAACAGAACTGTCATTGCCTTAAATCAAACTAGAACTTCTTTGCCAATGCCCTGCTTTTGTTTGATCTACCAGATTTTTAACTATGCATACGTCTCTTTTTACTATACTTCATTCTTCATAAAGTCTTTGTTCATCTTTCATAGAAGCTTCTTTTTTTTATTGTAACACGGCAAAATGACTGCACTGTGCCTGATGGTAAGCACAGTACAATCCACAAACAATGGCGACCACCGAGTGACACAGTATCCATCGTCGGTCGCCGCTGTCATGCCGGCCTGCGAAAACCTGTATATGCACAGACTAATCCCGAAACGCGAACCGCAGAATCGAATCACTATGACAGGCTTTTTCGCCATATACATGGTGTTTGTGACCCAGTCAGGCTGTAAAACCTAACCCCCTTTAGCCATTACCCCGTTCGTTATTCAGCACCACGTGCAGGTGAGGTTGGCTTGAGTGTCTTAAGTCTTAGATGTTATTCGACACCCCTTACACCCTCATGCTTCAAAACATTAGTATTTTTTAAATATACACAACTTCTTTGCTTATCTCTTGTAAAAATAACCTCACGGAGCATAAAGTGACCTCAATTGTATACGACAAATTTTATCTAACGCCATAACGAGAAACGGCTCATGTTCTCATTAGGTAATAAGCATTTTTTGTCGGTTTTCCAGTTAACTTAATCTTATCGCGGTTTAAAGGGCTATATTTGAACTGTATCACAAAAGGTATGTTAAATTTTTGTTTTTTTCGCGAGTTAATTTTAAGAAACCAACATCATTATAATTCGTCGCATTTCTTCCAGTGCTTCACGTAGTTACATCTGTATCCAATCTTTGGTTTTGGGCAATAACTAAACCCATTCACAAAGTGCAACTAATGTTAAACAGCTATTGATAAACATACCACTAAAAGAGCCTAACACCAATTTTGCGTGGTTGTATCAGTGTCACTTTAATTTTGATATTATATGCCCATTCCATCTTTGGGTTTCATGGAGAAGGAGTCTGATATCGAATCGTTCGATAATTTTGTCAAACATGTGATCATTAATCTCAAGTCATTTAACGGACTTTGAAATTACCAGGACTCTCTGACTTGTATCTAAATCATAAATCTTGGTGACTTTTTTTATATAATGCTCATGCAACACGCCCGTGGAAAGAGAAGTGACTCGTATCAAATTGCGATCACCCCTCTCTCCCTATATATTGCTTATTCCAAATATCATTATGTGAAATAAACAAAATTGAAAAAAATAATGATATTCCATTTATATAATTTACAAGTTTTAAAGTTTCGCCACAATCTTACTTAATGGTAAATGACAATATTGTCATATATGGTGAATACAATAAACCTAATGAGGGATTAGCTCTCAAGTGAAGCTGTCGGAATACACTTGTAGATACTTGGCGACATATTTTGAACTTATGAGTGGTGGTTAGCCAGGAGAGCTTAGAAAAAGTCCTACTACAATGTTTGGTCTCCTCACGATATAATCGATGTGGTGTCCGAAAACTTTAACCATCGCTTCAAATTGATGATCGCTTCCAATGTTGAAAAGCGGTGACTGCTCAATGGTAGCAAGGTAAGTTAAAATAACCGCAATGACACATATATTTTGCTGAATCAAGCAATAGCATGGCGGCGGGTCTTTTTCTAATCTTGTCCGGCTAACTACTACACTCAAGAGGGCCATTAGCTGTGTTACAGTAGCTGTAATTTACAAGCAAATTTTCTCAAGGTTTTAACGATATTAAACCATATTTTTATTAAGTTCAGGAGAGTTTTTGAAGAAACCTACAATTAGTTAAGTTAGTAATTTTAGAATAGCCATCCTAGTTAATGCAATGGTTCGTAATAGCGGATATATAAATACAAACTAATTATAGATGATATCAAGCAAGTAGTAAGTTAGTAAGTAGTTTACCTTTAACTTAGAATATAGTTTACCAATTAAATAATTTAAACACCTGAAATCAGCGAAAAGGTAATAAATCGCAACTTTCCAAGTAAAAGTCCCGTCTGATTAAGTGGTACACCACATTTCCGCAAGCGCTTCTCTTAATAAACAACGATCGCTTGCTGAATACAAATTACTTTAAGTGATCTCGTTTAAATGATTTCCTCTAAAGTTGAATTATTCTTGAAATTATTTATACTTCGCTATATTTTTCAAAACAGTTTCTTCTATTTCCACTCACAATTCAAGTTTTCTAAATATGCTTTCTTGATTACTGATCATTTTTTTCTTTTTTTCTATTTATCCTTTCCTTCAGATTCTACTGACTGTATAAAATACTTAAACTATATCGTGTATAATGAGAAACATGAAGCTAATTATAAAAAGCACTCGGATATAACTGGAGCCTGTTCAAAACAGAATGTATTTAGTATGAACGATGGCGTTTCACCGGGATACGAGATTTGAATCTTAACTAGGCTTAGTCACGATTCTTTTAACTTTTAACAAGGGAATAAGGTCGCATCCTGGCTCGTCGTTGTGATTTCACCGCTACCTAACTCATTTTATTTATTTTTATTCTATATTAAAATTTCAAGGTAAACCTACAGCTTTCTAACAGCGGGATAACATTAAAATTTTCCACAGATAGAATGGAATACTTTAGCAAAGAAAGTGAGATCAGTTGTATGTTAAAACAGAACAGAATCTTACAAAAATATTGAGTCGTATTAAATATGTTAAAGCTTGATGTGAAGTACAATTAATCATCTAAGTACTTTTAAAATAACTGTTTTGTGGATAGTTTTGTGGCTTTGATTGATAGTATGTACATATGTGAATTTTTGCGTGACTAAATTAAGCTAAGTTGCGGTAACAGCTTCTGCAGTTGTTTATTTTTCAATTATTGCACCAAAAATTGTCTGTTTTACTTTATAATATGCGCTTTGTTTTCTGTAAATCAACAAAATTTGGAAAATATATTATTTTATGATTATCACCAAAAATGCTTAAGTATGTAAAATATTTGAAATTTTTATGTATATATACATAAGTTACGATATATATCTTGGATACGTTGTATAGTTTGGCGTTTGATGGTAATCTCTTCCAAATTAAGGTGGCGTTGTGGTCGAAGCCGGTAAACGGTTAATATTATGAATGGAACTGGCTATTAAGTGCAAATGTCTAAACATTCTTAATCTGAAGGTGTTAATGACCTTTGTGAGTATTAAGAAGTACTTAATGCTCTATACAGATATGCTATATAGTAGGGAATAGTCATTTTGCGTCTTTAGCCCAATTGTCTCTTATAGCATGGTTGTACGGCATTTTCAGAACCCGCCAGGTGAGCTATCGCCTTCAAGTTACTAAGCGCCTATAGCTGTGTTCTGGCACATGCACTTGAAAGTCGATCTCCGCCTAGCTTAGCGTATTTACAAGTTTAGAACAAATCATAATTTGATATCAGGTGAGGTTATCACTAAAACCACTATGAAGTGGCAAATAAACATCAAAGGCGTTGTATTGTGAATTTAACTTTTTCAGTATTGTTTCAACTTTAATTTAAGATAATGGACATCCTTCTTTGGTTATTTATCTGACGAGATATAACTTGCTTCGTTCGTTATTAGGTGGATCTTGTGAAGTAGTTAATGGATTAAAATTATATTATTTAGATTTTTACTAGCTGTGTCTGCGGCTCGGCGATATAGCAAAATGGATTCTACTTGTTCCGTACATATTTAGGATTAGTTAAACGCTATATATAAGTCGATGTGCTACAGCGCCACCTAGTGGTGAATTATAATAAAATGGATAACAAGAATACTTCTCCATAAAAATACGCTTCGTTTTGCTGACTTTCATTGTGATCGGTTAGTGTTTGAATTTTACAGTCTCACATGTAATAATACTAGAAGCTTCTCGCGATATCATGTGATGTTATAAATGAGTAGTTTTTACCTGAGGCTTCCTTCGGGTTTGTGTAGATTTGGAACAGTATATTTTCTCTGGATGAAACGTACCATATATCCTATTCAGTAGGTACCTCTGACAATTTTATAATGATCGTTTGAGTAGTTAAAGTATGAAAGTGTAACAAACAAAGTAACTTTCGAATTTTTACTTGTATTATAAATGCTAATATGAAAAAAGGTATCAAATCTACATTAATGCGAGTGACGCCGCGGACAAAGGCTAGTTAATAGTATTAACAAGGAGTAGTAAGGATGTCATACCTTGTATTCTTATAACTTCTAATTATTCATTGGACTAATCTTTGATGAATCGTGTTCAAGTCGCTAGTATAACCATTTTGCAGTAGTTTGCGCCCAAGTATTTTTATACACAGCGAGATACCTCTTATATGAAAAAAGTTTTTCAAACCTACTATATAGTTATCGTATTACGAATTTAACAATAACAAATCTTTAGGAACAAGACAGTATCTTTATAAATTATTGTCTATGCATTATCTTGCTGCATTGTTCGAATTAACGTTCATTAAAATCAGTTCAGCAATTAGTTTTTGTGTGAAAGAGTGACAAATATACATCTGTCCTCACAAACTTTCTCCTGTGTAAATTAACAGGATACAGTACTTTAAAAGTAAATTAAAACGCTTTTGATGAAATCACAATTGGTATATTTTTCTCTTTTTATTTGATTTAATAACTGTATCAAATTGTAAATTATTACATTTTATTTTATTTTACTAGTTTAATTTCGATTCTTGTATATTATACAAGCAGATCCTGGAGAATCCCTTGCGTTTTATGAAAAAAAATCCTAAATGTAATCTCGTAACATTAGTTATCATTGTGCCAAGTTTCGTCAAAATCGGTTCAGTACTTTCAGAGTGATGCGCGTTCACAGGGACAGACAGACAGACAGACGAAAATTTTAAAAGGGTTATTTTTGGCTTCTATATCGACAACAAAGCCTACCCCGATCAAAATTTTCAAAATATATTTAATGTACAGATTTGGCCGTGCTACAGTTTTATTATAATATAGATTATAATTAAATCAATGTTGATAAGCAAACGACGTGTCATTTTTATGTATTCCATTATATAATTTTAGATTTACTCCAAGTTCCTAACTGTTTTGCATATACCGCCGCGTGGTGCGATAAAAGTTAATACGAATTAAATTTTAACACGAATGGGTCGCTGTTACTCTTGATATTATTTCAAATTAACAATTCCATTCCATAAAGCCTATACTATAAAATTAACAAAACTTTCTAACGCTAATAAAATAGTGTTTTTATGATATTTCTACTGTTAGTACCATTTTCGTTTGTGAAGGAAATTCTTTTCACAACTGTTTTCAACGTAGTTTTCCTGTTCTTTACACGTGAAACAGATTGTAATCTTCTTGTCATAACCATGTTTCGTAAATTATATTTTCGAATGGGACGTAATTCACTTACGCGTGAAAATGTTTTTGTGTATAAAACTTCAAAAGAGTTGCGAAATCTCTGTGAGAGGGTAAAATGTAGAGTTTTTGTACGTCTTCATCGTATATACAATGAAACTATTCAGGCGCCACCAAACATAAAATGGTTATACTAACTTTGTGAAGTCCGTGGGTGTTCTGAAAATGATTAATCAAAATTCCACTAAATAATGGGGACAAACAAAATGAAGACATCTTTTTTTTATAACATAGGATGCAAACGAACATGTGGTTCATCTGATGTTAAGTGATCACCACCGTCCATAGACGTTTGCAACACCAGACAAGTCGTGAGTGCGTTGCTAGCCCGTGTTTTGGAAGGAAAGGGGGAGGGGAGGTGGGTCTCCGGCGCTCTCACTGACCGAACGAAACGCAACAATGCAAGCACTGTTACTTCACGTCGATTTTCTGTGAGAGGGTGGTACTACCCCAGGCGAGACGGTCCATTCATACTGAAACCAGTAATAGCTTCAGCGTGGCTCTACCACCTATAATAATATATGTATATTGAATATTATGATTTTTAAATTATGTGTAAAGTTAAATAAAAATCTAATAAAACTAAAAGAGACTTAAGATCTTTTGTTGCGTTTAACCAAAATAAAAGAGTTTTTGGCGAGATCTTGGAATGTTATGTAGTGCTTTTTTTATTTTATTCATAATCTTGCCTTATCTCGCTCTATTTTGTAATATTGGCGGTGTTTTAGGTAATATAGTTTGGTTATTGTGCGAAGTGAAGTGGATGGGAAATAATACCACGGAATTCTGACTTGCCACAAAAACTCCCAGGCAAGTTCTAACAAGGGAACCAACTTGTTAGAACATTGAAATGAGTGTAAGAAACTTGTAAAATCATTAATGGTAGAATCATTAATCTTCTAGAAAATTGGTTACCATAAAAACCAAATATAAACAAAATTACAATTAAAAATAAAATCCGTATGAATACCTCGAAAACCGTTATATTTATCCTTTTCTTCCATTTGACAAGTTTTGACTTTTTTTTTTTGTATTTTGGGGGTTTGTCTTATGGTTCATAGTTAAATTTAAACAAGGTAGGTAGCACTGATTTCCAATGTCCAAATTTTATGAATTTTTAGACCGAGGTCTATTTATATATTTTATTGTTTTTACCTAATACTATACAATAATTTAATCTTTGTACAAATTAATATATAACTGTATTAATTTCTAAAACGCTATTATAGAAAAGTAAGGATATTATTTCTTAAACATTTTAAAAATTAATTCACATATAAAGTCTATGTAGCTGTTGATAATGTTATCAACAAGAAACGTGGGCTGTATTTTATTGTTAAAAGTCTATACTAACGCAAGCAAAGCCACGAGCAGAATTTAGTTTACTATATGGTAATTCTTGTCCTAACTCATGCTGTGTGAAGATGAAAAAATATATATTAAATGTCAATATTATTATTTTAATGAAATCCTACCTTAAAATTAATTACCTTCGATAAGTATAATATATAAACTCTAATAAAAAAGATACATACAATCCAAGTGTCATTTACGATAGGACCTAATACATAAATAGTGAAGATATAAGTGTCGCAATCACTTTGAATGGCTTTTTTATTTTCGTATGAATTTTATAAAAGCGTAGTACAATTTGCGATTCAAATCAACGGTGTTTTTCCTTAATACACCGTTCAATGGTGATTACATTGTCATTGTGACACGACTCCATTATTTCCACTATACGCCTGCGATGGGCGACAGCGCGGCGTGCTGCCAAGTTTCCCAGGACACGTTGCCATGAATCACGGAGCTAGCCTCGTGACTAGCGTTGTCATTATGGTTATGAGTCGGCTTAGCTTTGTCCACTACCTGGAATTCACCACAGAAACGATATTTAAACACAGGTTTGAAGTTCCGGGATAATTTAATTATAATTTTTGTATAATCATGGACTAATACAAAGTTTACAAGGAGCATACAGTAGAGGTAGAGTCTCCTTAATTCGGCACTTTTTTATATCATAGGAGGCAAACAGACAGGTGGGTCACCTGATGTTAAGTGAGCAATACTGTCCACAGACACTTGCAATGTCAGCGGAGTCGCAAGTGCGTTGCCAACCTGTCTTGGGGGAGAGGGCGAGTAAGGGAAGGGGAAGGGGAGGTGGGCCTCGTACTTTTTGCATCCAATTTGAGTTGCATATATATTTTAGACACGCCTGCAATTGCATCTATTGTATGTTGTTTTATGTATCCTACTTTTTTATTTCATTAATTTCCCCTATATATATTATTACCTCTTTATGTACCGTATTATTTTTTGTACATTACTTACTCTCCCTATATATATTATATTTTATAATTTTAATTCATATTTTAATTAGTTTTTTACGCACCGTGACTTGCATTGGGTTTCAGCTGAAAATCAGCGCTTAGTGTTTCTCATAACGCTAGCATATGCTGAGCTGGACACCATTTCATAATGCACAGATATGCATATTTTTGTCCATTCTTGTATACTTGTATTTTATGTTGTGCTTTATGAATAAAATCTTTCTTTCTTTCTTTCTTTCTTTCTTTCTTTCTTTCTTTCTTTCTTTCTTTCTTTCTTTCTTTCTTTCTTACTTAGTACTTCGATACGTCCAATAATCCGGCACCCATCCTCACGCTTACCTCACCTCTCCCTATTTTCGTTCCGTGGTTTACGCACCGGTATCAGTATAAGCTCCAAAAATTCTATGCAGATTTTCGGTACAATCCAATAATCCGTACATTTCAATAATCCAACATTCCCCCTGGTTTTTTATAGTGTCGGATTATTGAGACTCTACTGTACTTATTTTTATAATACAGAGAGGCACTTAAGGTAAAAAGGACAACGAAAAAAATGTAAGGTTTTGGAATTTTGTTCATATTCATGTTATTTGCACCTCTAATATTTATGAATGTGAATACACAAACATTTTTCTGTTATGTTTATTTTACTGGTTTTGAGCTTTTAAAGAGTTGTCATATTTGAAAATTGTATTTTTTTTTCGGAAGTTGTTTATCAGGTTAAACAAATTTATAATAAATTATTGAACGTAGAAATGGACACGTAAAATTTGATGTCCTTTTTAAAAATAAATGAAACTTGAAAAAGATTTTTTTTCAAATATAAAATTAGAAGTAGACATAAACAAAATTGGTAGCTACCTTTAATGATTGTTTTTTACTTATTTTTAATTTTATAATATAACTTAAAGCACACGTGTACCTAATACATTAGAACTACTAACATAAGAAGTAGATATAGGAAATAGATCGATTAAAGTTCATATATATCGCACCGAGTTCATGTCTGGCGCTTGCCTAAGTTACTTGAGTTGCTCGATATTGGATTGAACTGCTATTATATTAAAATGTATTATTTTTTTTTAATTGTAGCGCGGCAAAGTGACTGCACTGTGCCTGATGGTAAGCACAGTACAATACAAAAACAACGGCGACCACTGAGAGATACCACCTCCGGCGGTCGTCGTTTGATTATTTATTATCTTTTTTTAGCTAAAACAAACAAAAAGAGAGTCAGTGTTATGGGTTTATAACGATATGTATGGTCGTCGCAGTTTAGTCGGACATAATTATCCGGTCCTAATACGTTCCAAATTCTATTGGAAATTACATTGAAATAATGTACTTTTATGCATTCCTCTAATTAATGCAGATTTATAAAAATACAGGTACTGCCGAAATATTTTCGCTGGTAAATAAAAACACTTCAAAAACGCTATTTACTGAAAATATTTTATTGTCACTTTAGAAAGTAAATGTAGTCTTCAAGTGAAATGAGAGTAAACGGGAAATAAACGTTTACAACGTTAGAATTATCATAAATATTTATTTGTTCTGCGCGTAGGTCACGAATATTTCCAGCCCTTTGTAAATAATTTGCGCAGTGTACATCATTACATAGTATAAAACAAAGTCCCCTGCCGCGTCTGTCTGTTCGCGATAAACTCAAAAACTACTGAATGGATTGTCGTTTTCACCAGTAGATAAAGTGATTCATGAGGAAGGATTTGGTATATAATTTGTTAAGGATTTTTTTATAATCTGGGCGGGACAACGTCTGCCGGGCCCGCTAGTTTATTAATAACTAGCTGGTAGCCACGATTTCTTCTGTGTTATTTATTGTCTTTATAATACACGTTATGTAGTGAGAAATAAAAATAAATAAATATTGAGAGCGAATACCAATATACTTACGAAATTACTTCATCTTTTGATAGTGTTTATAAAAATAGTGGTTTTCTTTTAATGTTAATAACTTAAATGATGATATCGTGATATGATATTTTTTTAGATAAATGCCAAGTGTTTAAGATTTAAAACAAAAAAAAAATATTGATCAAAATATATCCAAAAAATTTCGAGGGATGTGCTCACAACGGCATTATCTCTATCGTTTTATTTATATAGAAGATTAGAAAAATTAAAATGTATGAGAAGCTCTTATGTAACTAAAAGAGTACGTGAAGTACTAAGTACGTGAAGAGACATTTATGCAAGCCGGCATGACAGCGGCGACCGGTGAGGGATAGTGTGTCTCTCGGTGGTCGCCATTGTTTTTAGATTATACTGTGCTCACCATCAGGCACAGTAAAGTCACTTTGCCGTGCTACGATAAAAAAAAAATACATTTTTATTTGAAAAATAAATAAAGTAATTTTGGAACATTTAACCATAAATTTTATCAAGAGTTCCATGTAACATTGTACTGAAAACTTTATTAATAGAGCCCGGTTTAATGCTAAAACTGGAGAAAATGTAGAAAGTTCAGTTTAATTGTTATACTGGATGACATCCTGAATGTTCTTCTCTTATGCGCTATTCCACACGTAATTTTCACTTCATATCCCTTATAATGTGACGAAAGTATTTAAACAAAGCTAGGAATAGCGATCTTGCTTAAGTATTCCGAGTTTGTTTATGAAACTGGAAATAGCGTAAGCGAATACTTATAGTACTTAACCAGAGTTAGAAATTAAACGCAGCGGACATTGGAATTTAGTGGCGGTTGGGCTATTTTCACGCTCGTTTACTTTAGTGAGCCTGGGTGGACTTTTATTATTGGGTGTGTAAGATTTTTAAAATTAATAACCAGTATAACAGATCCATTCACATAACGGATTGATAAATATATAAATTATTAGCTATGCTCGCGACTTTGTCCGCGTGAAACGTAATATAAAAAACAACGATTAATAAAGTTGTCTGAATGTATTAAGTCCATTTACTTATCTATATTTCTCTCGCACTTAAGTCTCGTCGTCATTAAATTTCAATAACATTTGATGGACCGGACCGATTGCAATGAAATAAAAACTAAATGTTATCCGAATATATGCGTAACGTACATTAGCGTAGTATTTTAGCAGTGATGCGTGTTGCATGTGGTCACAAACAGACAGACATTTTTAATATTGATTGAAATGTACACATACGTTGAATTTACATTGTAATTATATTTATACCAGGTGAAAGGTTAGACATTCGCAGTATTCTAGGATATGACAAGTCATAGTCACATTTAACATATACAATAATAATATTAAGACAAATACTAATAAACAACGACGAAAACCTAAGTTTAAGTTTGTTCTAAGGCTTTCAAAAGTATAGGTACAAACATGCAAATAAAATAATAATCGGTTTATAGTGCAATGACCGGTGCCAAAAGCTACAATGGGTGACCCGGAACTAATAACTTTTGATAATAAAACGGGCAATATACCCTTGTGTTTTTTTCCTGACATTCTCACATTCCCTTTCAAATGGAAGTAAAATCACCCGACGTTCATTAACATACGTCAAATACTAATCACCTATTTTTTTAAACTGATTTACAACAAGGGTCGAGTGCAGAGTGTCCTCCAGAAATATTGCCACTGTCTAAACAGTCACCTGGTAGAAGGTGTTTTCTGATACATTTCATACTGCAGCGAGTAATAATGACAACATTTAGCTAAATGTGATGTGGTCGCGTTTTGAATATTATATTAATGACATTATCTCAATTATAATTTAGACATGTGAGATATTTTTCGAAACACATAAGATCCGTAATAAGTCCGAATTTATATATGTTTCATAATTTATTGCAATGTTTCAATTTATTTAAATTGGTTAGTTTTTTTTATATTTTATGGCTTTTAGAGTTTGACCACATTCTCATATGATGATAAATAACGATGTGGTCTGAAATGGTAAACACGGTAAAATTAGAGGACTGGCTCTCAAATGCATCTGCTGGAATACATCTATAGGTGCTTGACGGCAGATTTTCAGCTTAAGAGACCACTTTCACTCTACCAAGCTAGCAATACAGTTATAAAGGTGTAAACCTTCGATCAACAGTAACTAGATAAAGGGTCACGTACAAAATTGAAGCTAAAAGCTGTTCGCGTAAATATATACTTATGTGTAGCTATTTGTTTACTAAGAAAGGGAGAAAAAAAGTTTTAAAACAGTTTTAAGTTCAACCTAATTACAACCGTAACACCTAGTAATAAAGTCACAAATGTTCAAAATATTATCTAATACTTACGATAGAACGAGCAAAGTAATAAATTACTCCACTCACAAATGAAAAGACAACATAAACAACATTTAGTGTGAATTCAACTTTAACACGTAATGAATAAAGTACGTTTTCCTGTTATTGTGTGTGGTGAGGCCAAACATTTGTAATTTTGTACAAAATTTGATATTATTTGTTAGTTTAAAGCTTAAAATATAATTTATTCAACATGTATTTAGCGAAAGTAAGATACTCCGGCCGTTAAATTGCTTTTTCGGGTATTATTTTTGCATCTTTTGAATACACTGCGGCATATGAAACGGGCTTACATTGGCTGTGTTTCAAACAAACTAAACAAACTAAGGGCACACTTTTCAAGCGAGCTCTTATTTACGGAGACGTATTTTTCGCGCCGACCCTTTACCTAGTTATTGTTGATCGAAGGTTTAAATAGATAAATAATGTTATTTAACTTAAGAGATATTATTATTTTATGTAACTTGGCTTCGTTTGTTTCTAAAATAAAGTTCAAAATTTTGGCAAAAGCTTCCTTTAATTAATAATTTTATATTTTTTAACATTAGAATTTTTTTATTTATTATTTTATTTATTAGTAAAATACTTGGCTTTCGGCTCTAAGTTTTTCTTCAATAATAGTTGTACTTTTTTTTATTAAACATTCTTTTTATTAAAAAAAAACCAAGCCATAAGGACAGCCAATAGAAGTGAAAACTCAAAATAACGAAATAAATGTATTCTCTTTTGAATTTTCATATTAATTATAGTGTATATTTACATTTCAAAATTTGTTTATTGTAATCATTAACGCAGTTTTCATATCTATTTGCACTCGGAGCAATAATTATATACTTATATGTTTATAAAATCTATTAATCAATCAAACCTATAGTTAGCTGCGAAATATCAATATTACGTGTACACAGGTCCCTATACTAAGCGTCGCTAGTCTGACACAAGCCACGCAAGCGCAATACGACCGCTTATACGTAGCATGACATGACGCGAAATTATAAATTTATCACCTGCCAAAAATATCGCCCAACGTGCCTAAAGAAGTTGTCACTCCAAAAACAAATTATTCATTATAATATATATTGTTTCAATTATATTTGAGATGCATTTGGGGGTGTAAGGGGTGTCGAATAATATCATAAGACTTGAGACACCCAAGTCAGCCTCACCAGCACGTGGTGCACCCTGCTGAATAACGAACGAAGCAATGGCGAAAGCGGGGTGGTAGGGTTGTACAGCCTGGCTGGGTCGCAACCACCATGGCGAAATAGCCCGTCATTGTGATTCGCTTCTGCGCGTCGCGTTTCGGGATCAGCCTATGCATCCAGCTTTTCGCAGACCGGCATGACAGCGGCGACCGGCTATGGATAGATTCTCTCTCGGTGGTCGCCATTGTTTTTGGATTGTACTGTGCTTACCATCAGGCATAGGGCAGTCATTTTGCAGTGCTACAATTAAAAAAAAAATATCTTTAATGAGTCATGCAGTATTGCTTTCAAAATATTTCTCGAATAATAAATGAGAAAATTGATACGAGGCCTACACTATTGTAGTGATATACACTGTAAGACATTCCTCGCAGGAAACGGCGACACAACGATATAGTTTATAATTAAATCGAGGTTTATTTTTAAATAACTATTCCGCAAAACAACCGGTGATTACCGTTCTCGGTTTTATTGCCCGCAAGAATTGTTACGCATTTCGCAAACACGTTTATTTTATAAGCATTGGATTATATATTAATGGTTATACACATGTACAGTTTTTTATATGTACATACCTAATTCTTGTATATTTACTTGTTTTTAACCTCCTAAGACCTAATGTACAATTAATTGGACAAACATGTAGGATCAGGCCCAAGTTTGAAAAAAAAAGATAATTTGTTAGAAGCCCAGTGTACAATCTAATCTTATTTAATACTAGTTTCTGCCCGCGACTTCGTCCGCGTGAAATAGTATTTTGGGCTAACTAACATGCAGCGGAAGCTCTCGAAAATAAAAATAAAATTTTGAAACATTCTTTGGTGGTGCTCCGCTCCTATTGGCCTTAGGCATACAAGGCATAAGACATATAGCCTTCCTCAATAAATGAGCTATCTAACACTGAAGTCATTTTTCAAATCGGACCTGTAGTTCCTAAGATTAGCACATTCAACCAAACAAACAAACCTTCCAGCTTTATAATATTAGTATAGTCTATGTTTACATTCTTCTTGTATCCATACTCTTCAATAAAAGATTGTCTATAGATGTTCTTTTATTTAAAATAAAAGGACGATCTAAACGCTCAATGTGCGTTTAAATGAAGAAGAGATAAAAAGTATTGGTAGAGTGTTTCATTAAAAAATGCGTGGGCCGGAACATGTAAAAACGTATTACAACATACGGAATACTGAATTTTTAACTCATCTCAATAATTATAGCCTTAGAAGGTTATTTAAATTTTATCGTTTTATTTATTTCATTTTGGATTGAATTCCATTGTTTTGAGTTTTTGCGTCTGTCGGCGGTCCCTATTGCATCGACTTTTTTATTATCAGAGCAGGACAACGACCACCTGGCCCGCTAGTAGTCGTATAAGCTAAAAAAATATCAAAATCCGTTCACTAGGTTTTGCGTGAAAGAGTAACACACATTCATCAATCCTAAGAAGCTTTCTTGTTTCTGATATTAAGTAGGATAAAAATCACGCCAATTGTTTCGAAAATTATATAAAAATGTTGTAGAAAAGAATGATTCAAATGTGTTCATGCCTTCGCAATTACGCAACCAATCATCATGTAATTTTGCATACATATTTTCATCCAGAAAAAATGTGATGTTCCGGAAGAATAGGTCAAATCTACATTAACACAAGCGAAAACTGGAGCAAAAGTTAGTTATGAAAAATAAATAACTAATATTTAATAAAGATACATAAACGATAATGCTTTTGTAAGTATTATAATATCGTGCAACTGGACATTTAATACGATATACACGTTTTGTTCATCGCATAAACACCGACGCGGTAAGGTTATGGTTTACGGTACGAATAGGTATGGCACAGTCAGTCACGCCTCGCGGTCACGGAGTCATATGCAGTGCATTGTTCTCTATGCCTAACCGGAGTCGGCTTAAGTTATAAGTTTAAAGCGATTATGTGTTTTTAATGTACTTATATTTAACGTTAAATGTAATTCTTATACATTAGAACTGCTTTAAGTCATACCTCGATAAGTCGAAAAACACCAAAACACCTCCGTCTTATAACATAGGGTCCTTCAAGCGTAACGTAGGCCGGCATAACAGCGACGACCGGCGACGGATGCCGTGTCTCTCGGTGGATGATTTTTGGGTTGTACTGTGCTTACCGTCAGGCATAGTGCAGCCACTTTACTGTGCTACAAAAAAAAAACGAAATAATGTTGTGTTCCCTTTCCTTCAACCCGTAAAATTGCCATTACTCGAAACTTCAACACTCTATAAGTCGAAATAATTAGCGAAAACTACAAGCCATTTCCATACACATTTTGCCTTCATAATTTAAAAAAAATGTCTCCTGTAACCTTTGTTTTTCGAATAAGCAGTGTTTGGTTTTACAACCTACTAACTCGGTCATTTGAAACTAATTACCTCTTTAGTTCGACGAAAATTAAGTTAATGAGTTCAAAAACTTGCCTACAAATTAACTCAAAATTTGTAAGAATTAATTTTATACCTCTCTCCAAGTCGAATATTTTAAAAAATCCGTCTAAGTCGAAATGATTTATAAATCGAAAACTCCCCTGAAGTTCTAGTTTCAGAGGTTCTATTGTATGCTAATATGAGTGTATTTGTTAGGTTTTCACGTCTTAATTACTTAACCGATAATTATGAAATTTTGTATAATATATGTTCTCAGGAACACGGAACGGACATAAGGTACTTTCTTAGGTATTTTTAGATCCATAAAGGAAGAAAGTAAGTTTTACCCGCGATACCACACCTGGACACATAAAAAAAAGTGCACGTTCTCGTTTAAATTATGGTAGGTACGGAATTTTGGATATTTTATTTTCAAGTATATACTTAGCGATTTTTGTTCTATTATATATGTAATTAATGAATAGGTCCCGTCAAATAGAATGCATATCACACTTAACAAAAATGGTCGGGAAATTATGCAAAGAATTGTAGACCTTGACAACAGCATCGACTATCGCGTTTGTGCATAGCTAAGGTAAGATCTTCTTTTCCATGATTTACAAAGAAAGCGAGTTTGTTTATTACGCCTTCACTCTGTAACTAATCAACTGAAACTCATGAAAGTTTGCTTACACTTTTTGAAGAGTACAGCCTTTGACTGTACTTTTTCTGAGGAATATATCAAATCTACAATAACGCGACCGAAGCTGCAAGCAAAAGCTAGTGAAAAATAAAGGACAGCCCAAAATTTATCCAGATAAAACATGCACTTCTCATGAAGCGATAAAAATATTTTGCCGTGAACGAAGTCACGATTACCAGCTAGTATTAAGGAAAGTATATAATAAAATAGTAGATGACTATAATTAATTATAGACCATAAAAGGTATATACATTTTATTTATTTATAACTTAAGGAAACGAGAAAGAAAATAAGGATGATGAGAACAAGTCTTTCTTTTATACTACGACCACATAATGAAATACAATAGCTTACAGAGCAACTTAAACGTCAGGCAGCCAATTCTGTCAATATCTTTAAAGATCTCCTGTGCCTGTGCATATTTTTTAACAAAAATATTTCTTTTCAGTACGTTTATTCAAACGCTCCCTTTCGTAGAGATCTTGTCCTCGCAATTACAAATACTATAATAAACTGCAATCGACTTTTATTTATAAAGATTTCTTGTAACTTGTACCAAACCATAAAGCGCTTTTCACTACTATGTGACTGCAATTTGGGCCTCGCACGTCCGTGTCCGCGTGTGACGGTGTTAAAAAACACGCCTTCTTGATTTTTTTTTTCTCATTGCTCGTTTAGACCCGTTTTACGTAAAGCCTTGTACGTATTGTACTGTTTTATTGTACTAGATTTTTTATATAATTATATTTTGTATTGTTTTATTTTTACGGTTTTTTGAGGTCCATTGTCCATTACATATTATATTTAATGCAAACAAACTAATTGGAATTATCTAGCAAACATTAATTGCTATATCCCTAAGAATAATTTATTTATGTATGTTAAAATCCAAAGCAATGGAAAACCCTATGGTGTTCTAGTAAATGCTTAGATTGACCAACTCTTGACAGTAAAAGTCCGAATAATTCTGTGACTATCGCTTATTTCCAACATTTACCACCATTCACTTGGTAAATATTTAGCCTTTACCATTATTCTATCGCGATCAGAGACTCAAGTTTTCAGTTAGGTTCTGATACGTTTGATATATGATTGATAGAGCAGGGCGTATTGCCGCTGCTTCAAGTGAGGAGCAGAGGGAGAATTCTCCCTGAGAGGTTGGTCCCCGTTTTTTAGTATCCACTGGCGATCCAAGCGCGTGACCAGGGCAGCGGAGTTTTGCAAGCCATCGCCCCGCTCCCTGGTTCACATTCGCGCTAAGCGGCCGAGTTCCCCTCGTTAAAAAAAAAGGTTTGATTTATGATAAAAGATGGCCGCGGTAACGAGCGCCTTAGGTACTGCTAGAACGCAGTCGTTAATTGAATTAATATAAATCCTTGTAATAGTATACCAGTTTATAATGACTGCTGTACACAATAGCTATAATTCCACACTATATACTTGCTATTTGTACAGTTAAAAATTCGATGTTTTATTCAGCTGCCTTCCAGCTTAATCGTAACAGTACAACTGGGACATTAAAACATGTAATTGACCGTCGTTCTTATTGCATATAATTTTCTTACCCTTATCACATTTAAGTAGGGTCGGCATAATATGTTATCCAGTTCCACTCTTCCGTTTAATGTCATTAAAGTGTCCATATCTTTACATAATATTCTTCATTGAATCATATCATATCTTCTTCAGTTCTTCCTCTACTCCTGTATTCATCGGACTTCAGAGTTAAAACTCACCTGATTATATGGCTAATGTATTCCTCCACAACTTCTTTGTCACTGGTGCTATTACATACTTCCTCTAACATATTCATTACTTATCTTATATATACCCCACATTTGTCCTAACATTCGCATTTCTGTCACATATAATCTTCTTTTCTACCACAGTACTCAGACAGCACTACGACAGATTTATTTTGCGGTCTAGCATAGAAATATTTTCACTTATAATTTAATATGTACCATGCAAGTTAAAGTTAAAGTAATAATATGTGACGAAAAAGCCCGACATAGTGATTCGCTTCTGCGGGTCGCGTTTCGGGATCAGCCTGTGCATATCCAGCGTTTTGCAGGCCGGCATGACAACGGCGACCGGCGATGAATAGCGTGTCACTCGGTGGTCGCCATTGTTTTTGGATTGTACTGTGCTTACCATCAGGTATAGTACAGTCGTTTTGCCGTGCTACAATTAAAAAAAAAGTTTAGATAAAGCCGATGTTACAGTGATTGTAAGTAAACCTATTAAATAAATAAATCTTATAATGGATTTTTCCATTCACACTTTTTACTTAAACTTTATCGTCCCTATTGCACCCTTATTAAACCCTTTATTTCGTCTCATATAATTTACCATCCACAAGAATCCCTTAGCAACGACCTTATTCTTATTAAAAAAAACATTTGAAGTTAAATAAGTTTTTAAATATTAAAAAAGGAACTCAACGCGAAGTCGTGTCGGCTTCTTACTCATAACTAACAAGCCATTAGTCAATACTAATCTCGTTCCATAACCACTGCCGCTCTGATTCATCAATCTTTTTATGTTTCCTTGACAATTCTTCAATAGAAATAAAACATAGCGATAGTAGATAAAGATGTATTGATAAATAAGAACTCGGGGCAAAGATAAACATCAGAATGTGACTGGTGATCTTTGGAACTGTTGTTGAGAAGGGTTTTTGTATGTCATGTCTGATTTAAGTAATGGTTTATTTAACAAATGAATAATAATACGGTGTTCTTATTGTGGTATGTTATTGGTATAAGAATGTCGTACGTTCCAATTTTCATAGAATATATTTCAGAACAGAAAGAAACGGATTTTTTTGTATCTTGTTGGTCCATTTACGATATCTTCTACAATCTCTATGCTTAGGTCCTTTGTGGTATTTGTACTACGTCTAATTTCAATTCTTTAGGAAAACGATATTTCTTTATGAAAAACATAACAGATAAAAATAAAAAAGAGGAAAAAAAATTCTATATAAAGGTAATAAAAATATACTTTCAACAAATGTCAGCCCTTAGATAAAGTTAAAATTACTCATAATATTATTAAAAAATAATCAATTGTAAATTAACTGTTGAAAATTCGAAATCCAATTTTGTTTATTATAGAACTGAATATAACTTATTATTGTATATACAACTGCCAACTGCCTTTTAAATGTAGCTAGTCTAATACACTCCCCATAGACGCTGGGAAAGATTTTCATCTTAGGGTTTTTTTTATTTCATAGTAGGCAAACGAACAGACGGGTCAGCTGATGTAAAGTGATCACCACCCTCCATAGACACTTGCAACACCAGAGGAGTCTGAGAGAGTTGCCAGCCTGTGTTTGGGGGGAGTGGACGGAGGAGGGGGAGAGGGGATGGGGAAGGGGTAAGGGAAGTGGGCCTCCGGCGCTCTCACTGACCGAACGAAACGCAACAATGCAAGCACTGTTACTTCACGTCGGTTTTCTGTGAGAGGGTGGGACTACCCCGAGTGATGAACTGATCAAATGATGAGTGACTGAAACCAGTAATAGTTTCAGCGTGGCTCTACCACCTACAAGCGTGGCAGTTAGACAGACGATAATTAGAAAATGCCCTACTGGCATGCTATGGTCTTTTCAGTAAAGTTTCTTAATATTACGTAATCTTAAGGCAACATTTTACAGGCGAATATTTGCGTCGGGTTGTTCTGAAAAGTTTTCGAACTACAGCGAAGTATACGACAAATGAATGACCTTTATACAAACTTCGGCGTTTTCATTGTTGCTATAATAACATGTAAAGTTTGTGAAACAAAAAACAAGAAACGGATGCAGTCACGTTGTTTATTTGACTGTTTTTTATTTCTTAATTATTTTAATTGTGTAATGTATGTTTACTACTTCATCATGTATGGCAGCGAAACGTGGGCTGTGAACAAAAAGAACACCCATACCATTCAAGTTGCTGAAATGAAAATGTTACGGTGGATCTGTGGCGTGACTCGGCTCGATAAAATCCGCAACAAATACGTGCGAGGCAGCCTACGGGTGCGCGACATTGCCGACAAGATACAAGAGAGTAGGCTGCGATGGTATGGTCACGTAAAGAGAAAGCCACCAGACTACGTTGGAAATTTGGCATTGCAACTGTCCCTTCAGGGTCAGAGATCCAGAGGCAGGCCCAAAACAAATTGGAAGGGTGTAGTGCTGAAAGATATGAACGAGTGCGAAGTTTCCGAATGTGATGTCAGGGACAAAGCGAAGTGGAGAAGAAAAGTAAGGAAGACTGACCCCACCACCATGTGGGACTAACAGCCAGGAAGAGAGAGAGAGAGAGATGTTTACTACTTCAATAAAGAAAGTATTGCTGGATGTTAGGCACTCAACATTTTGCCACCGAAAGAAATCGTAGAAATGTAGCCGGATGAACGAACTTTCCGCGATAAATCCCTTTGATGTTGGTCATTTTGCCGACACTAAAATTATCGGAATTGATGTTCGCACAAACTCGATAAAGACTTCGTGGAAATGGCTAATGTTCTGGCTACACCTGTATCGATAATGTGGACATTCGTAGAAGCTCGCTAATCTCGTAAGGAAACTGAAAGCTATGTGATCGTTTTATTAAAACTTTTTATTCTATATCTGTATATAAGCATGCAGTTTAGTAGCATTTCCGATCTAATTCACTTGTGCAAAATAACCAAACTATATTACGTAAAACACCACCAACATTACACAATATGGAGCTAAATAACACAAGATTATGTATAAAATATAAAGACCACTACATGGCATTTTAAGGTCCCGCCAAAAACTCAAACTATTATTTATGTCTCGCATATTTTATTATAGTTATACAAAAAAAGTATATAACAGTTTTTTTTCAGTCAGAAACTTTATCAACTGTCACCGACTATCGCCAACTATATTTTATCTTTTTGAATAATTTCTTTTTTTTTTCAAGAAACGCACCCGAAAATCTAATTAATAGCTATTCGTGTTTGAACTCTATGCTACCGTCGGGCAATAATACCGTCTGTGGTTATTTTCATTTAACACACTAGCGAAACCTTGTTTCCGTTGGAACTTTTCCTATTAAACTTGTTGTCAAACTTATTGATAAATTTACCGAGTTGGAATTAGTTCAGGATTCTTCGTGACACGTGTCATAGCACTACGTAACCTGTAATATTCAATTTCCAGTGTGAAAAGTTGGGTCATATTAATACCTAATGCAATATATATCCATATCATTGTCTTCTTATATATAAAATTCTCGTGTCACAATGTTAGTTACCATACTCCTCTGAAACGGTTTGACCGAGTTTTATGAAATTTTATATGCATATTCCGTAGGTCTAAGAATCGGCTACTATCTATCTTTTTCATACCCGTAAGTAATAAGGTTGTCCACCCCTAACATGAATACGTGCGAGGCAGCCTAGGGGTGCGCGACATTGCCGACAAGATACAAGAAAGTAGGCTGCGATGGTATGGTCACGTAAAGAGAAAGCCACCAGACTACGTGGGAAATTTGGCATTGCAACTGTCCCTTCAGGGTCAGAGATCCAGAGGCAGGCCCAAAACAAATTGGAAGGGTGTAGTGCTGAAAGATATGAACGAGTGCGAAGTTTCCGAATGTGATGTCAGGGACAAAGCGAAGTGGAGAAGAAAAGTAAGGAAGACTGACCCCACCACCATGTGGGACTAACAGCCAGGAAGAGAGAGAGAGAGAGATGTTTACTACTTCAATAAAGAAAGTATTGCTGGATGTTAGGCACTCAACATTTTGCCACCGAAAGAAATCGTAGAAATGTAGCCGGATGAACGAACTTTCCGCGATAAATCCCTTTGATGTTGGTCATTTTGCCGACACTAAAATTATCGGAATTGATGTTCGCACAAACTCGATAAAGACTTCGTGGAAATGGCTAATGTTCTGGCTACACCTGTATCGATAATGTGGACATTCGTAGAAGCTCGCTAATCTCGTAAGGAAACTGAAAGCTATGTGATCGTTTTATTAAAACTTTTTATTCTATATCTGTATATAAGCATGCAGTTTAGTAGCATTTCCGATCTAATTCACTTGTGCAAAATAACCAAACTATATTACGTAAAACACCACCAACATTACACAATATGGAGCTAAATAACACAAGATTATGTATAAAATATAAAGACCACTACATGGCATTTTAAGGTCCCGCCAAAAACTCAAACTATTATTTATGTCTCGCATATTTTATTATAGTTATACAAAAAAAGTATATAACAGTTTTTTTTCAGTCAGAAACTTTATCAACTGTCACCGACTATCGCCAACTATATTTTATCTTTTTGAATAATTTCTTTTTTTTTTCAAGAAACGCACCCGAAAATCTAATTAATAGCTATTCGTGTTTGAACTCTATGCTACCGTCGGGCAATAATACCGTCTGTGGTTATTTTCATTTAACACACTAGCGAAACCTTGTTTCCGTTGGAACTTTTCCTATTAAACTTGTTGTCAAACTTATTGATAAATTTACCGAGTTGGAATTAGTTCAGGATTCTTCGTGACACGTGTCATAGCACTACGTAACCTGTAATATTCAATTTCCAGTGTGAAAAGTTGGGTCATATTAATACCTAATGCAATATATATCCATATCATTGTCTTCTTATATATAAAATTCTCGTGTCACAATGTTAGTTACCATACTCCTCTGAAACGGTTTGACCGAGTTTTATGAAATTTTATATGCATATTCCGTAGGTCTAAGAATCGGCTACTATCTATCTTTTTCATACCCGTAAGTAATAAGGTTGTCCACCCCTAACATTTATTTTTTATCTTTTTAACAAAAAAAATATGATTTTATTATGTTATCATGAGGCATTAAAAAATACATACAACCCTACATTTTCACCCTTCTAACACCAACCCCTATTTTTTAATAGTCATTTTAGTGATTAATAATTTAACTGATCAATTATTTTGAAAATTATTTCACTGTTAGAAAGGTATATTAGATTATGTTTTATTTAGGTAAATATATATTATATAGTAAATGGGGCGTGGAGGTGAGGCTCCTTTGGAGCAACCCAGTGGATATCGGGAAGACATTTCTAGCCCATATATATATAGTTTCGAGTCACAATTGGACCCGAAAAGTAACGCTACAATCGGGTATTAGGTTTTTTAAGATTTTTAGCGTTTGGAAATAAAATTGGAACCGGTAATAACGGTAATTTGGTGCAGACGAAGTTGCACGGGTCAGCTAGTATAGTATAAAACAAAGTCCCCTACCGCTTTTATCTATCTGTCTGTTCGCGATAATCTCAAAAACTACTGAACGGATTTTCATGCACTTTTCACTAGTGGATAAAGTGATTCATGAGGAAGGTTTTGGTATATAATTGTCAAGGATTTTTTTTTATATTCAAGGCGGGACTGCGTCTGCCCGGTCCGCTAGTTAGTATTATAAAACTCAATAATTTATTTATTTTTTGTATGGCTAAATTGTAGAAGTATCTCCTTCTGAAAAATATATTTTGTTTGTATAACCTCAATTATCGATTCCATTATTTAATTGTAATAGAGTACAATTATCACTGCGTATTATAAAACAAATTCCTCTGCTATGTCTGCCTGTCTGATCGCGATAAACTCAAAAACTGTTGAACGGATTCTCATGCTGTTTTTTGCATGCTGTCTCATGCATGTAGTGTAGTAGTGCTTCTAAGCTTCTATTAATTCCTTGAAGGACCCTGTCATAGGAAAGAGGGAATTTACTGGCTGCGAGATTATTCGCCAGCTTCACTGTAGGGCAAAGATAAGACATTGCGAACTTTTTAGTTCGTGCCCAGATAGGATTTACCCTAAAACTACTTCGTATAAACAAATTACATACAAAAGACCACACATGTAAATAACTAATAGCAATACTGTCTCATACATAAACTCACGATAATTCGGTGTTCGTGTCCGTACATTTTAATATTCGTATGTCGTCGCCGGTGAAACGCGTCGCTATGCGTTGATACATCGATACTGTGTCGTCGCACCGCATCGCACCGGTTACTGCTTTGTAAAGGACTCTCGGAGAAACTCATTTAGTTTCGTTGCGGGAATTTAGGCTATGGTTTTATTAAAGGCAACAAAAATTTGTACTCAGAAATACATGTAAGCAACTTTACAGAAAGAAAAACAGTTCTTAGAGAACATTGCACTCCTTCTACTTATGGACTATGTATACAAGTAATTTTAGGGAAGTAAATAAAATCGATGAGATTAAATTTAAAAAAAACTGTATGAAGTTAAAGAAAATGAAATTAGATAAAAAGTAATCCAATTATTCTAATCATATCACACTTGCAGACTCAATAACAAAATAGGCTATAACTTTAGTTCAACATACAATTCTCTGGTTTTTTTTTTAACAAAGCCGATGAATTTCTATAATGTTATATGATTTTTGTAATTCTGTATAAGGGTACTAGCTCGCTGGCATTTATCTTATAAGATTAGTAAACATTTTTTAAATAAGTAATATATAAAAGACTAGCGGACCTGGCGGACGTTGTCCTGCCTTGATAATAAAAAAATCCTAAAAGTCAACCGCGACGCCACATTCCCGGTCCCATTGTGAATCTAAACCATTCTCGCATCCACTGGAACACGCACATAAAGTTTTATTAAAATCGGCCCAGCCGTTAAGGAGGAGTTCAGTGACATACACACGCACAGAAGAAATTTATATATCATTATCATTACATAGCATAAAACAAAGTCCCCTAGCGCGTCTGTCTGTCTGTCTGTTCGCGATAAACTCAAAAACTACTGAACGGATCTCCATGCGGTTTTCAGGGGTGGATAAAGTGATTCCTGAGGTACGTTTTAGTGCATAATTTATCAAGGATTTTTTATAATCAGGGAAGGAAAACGTCTGCCGGGCCCGCTAGTAAAGATATATATGTAAATAGAGAAAAACAAATGCTAAAACAAATAATCGTATGTTTATTTTTTAAACGCTATATGTATAAAATTAACCACTAATAGTATTATTAGGATACAAAATACTTAATTTTCTGTTAATTTGAACACGCTTGTTACTGGAACCACCATATACATTTAAAAACAAGTTTTATCATTCTTATTATAATAGAGGAAGGTTGTAGGCTATCCAACAACAAGACAAGACCTTTAGGAGCAACGCAGTTATTATACAAAATGTAGATCGGAAAGTATGCTACGCGAGCACGAAATAATCACCGTCTGACGATAATAGGGCATCAGTGACACAAGTCGAACTGTGTGGGGTGGCAACCACTACACCCACACTGATCGGGGTACCTAGCCTAGGAAGTGGACTGTATATTTAAAATTGGCTGTAGGTAGATACCTCTGAAAATAAATGCCGAAAGTATGTCTCTTTATAACCGGGATAAAACGCTCACTTACTTGATATAATGTCTTCTCCGCCGCCGTTGCCGTGAGAGCACCAGATTTCCAACACGTACACACAATGCACAAATATAAATTCCGAGCCGCCGTGTCACTTGTATGGTGAGCGAGTCCGAGTGTAAGCGCGAGTTTCGAACAAGTGCCGCCGAGCAAGTTCGCCGAGTAAGTGACCGATCATCCCGATTGTCCGTTGACAAGCAATGTGTCAAAAAAAAAAAAATTTTGCTGACCCCCAACCAATTTTTGCCCGAACACTGTGAATGCCTATGTCATCGAGGTTTACAACATTCGTGCTATATACGTAATTTGTTTAAACTCACCTAACTACACATATAGTGATATAAATTAAAAAAATGAACTGTGAACTATAAAATATTTAATAACAAACATACGCTGTTGATTCAAATGTCGTATAATTAAAGTGTCAATATAAAGTTTCTTGAATTATTTTCAATCGGAAATGGAATTACTATTTTTAATAATAGTAAAGGAGACTATAAAAAATACTATAGAAGAAAATACAATCATCTTTATGGATCCCATTCGATGAGTCACTGACGTCATACATGTATGGTGCCCTTTATTTTAAGCTTCGCTTATTGCTTTTCATTTATCCCCCTATCGCTCAGTAATAAAGGCTCTCTGTTTATACATCTCTCGAGTACAATACCAACGTTAATACATGCGATAGGTACAAAATCGATCCTGTAATATTTAGTACGTCGCACAGTGGAACGTATTCATAGGATTTTAGAAAAATGAAATGTATTATTTGATAATTTTAAGTTTGATCATATCATTGAGTTATTTAGCGATTTCATGTTTTATTTTTACCTTTTACACCATATAATATGGACTTGTAAATTTCAAATGTATGAAAATGGACTCTTTTTTTCTTCATAACTTTTTTGGTGTTACCGGGGTGGTACCGAAGCCTTAGGAACCTTGACATTTACCCCGGGCGTCCCCGTTCAAAAGATAGAAAGTTATGAAAAATGCATGAAAAATTAAGAAAAGAAAGTTCATTTTCATACATTTGAAATTTAAAAGTCCCATATTATGTAAGAGTTTGTAAGAGTTAAAAACAAATCTTGAAATTGCTAAATAATACGACCGTTTTGTCAAAACTGTATATTTAAAACTATAAAAAAAATATATATTTTTCTGAAATCCTATGAAAGGGAAGCTCCCATTTCCTTCCACTGTGCGTCGTGTGAATTTGGATGCTCTTGAGAGTCACAGAATACATTGTCTTAAATTAATCACTAAGGTGTTCCGTGTCTGAGTTTTATTTGAAGTTAATTATAGAGATGTTATATAATGATTTTCTGTACATATTTTAATATTAGATTGTAATTATTTGACACTGCTTCTTGTACGTTTATTAGCAGACCCGTTAGACAAACCTTACTAAGACATACATATAAAAAGTAATTTAAAAGTATGCATTGATTATGGAAGGCTGAATATTTTGGATGATTTTTTTTTGTGTAAGAATACCGAAAAGTATGGTCTGATAATTAAAAAAAACTATATTACGATGAAAGTACCACCTGGTGGGTCAGTGGCTAAGTAGTATCCAGGTTACCATACAAACAAAAAAAGGCACACCGAATTTTTATTATATAAAGTAAAAAAATATATATTTATTATTGAGTATCGATAATCAACCAAATCACTTTTGAAAACACTATATCCGTTTCGAATTACAAGAAAAAAACATATTTTTCGTCCATACATGAAATAAAAACATTTCGAAAGCAGACAACCCTAGTGTACGTATAAAGAAATAAATATCTAAAGCTTAAAGTATGTTATAATGAAGTTGTATTGCATAAAATCGATCCTTAGGTATTAAAATCTCAATTGAATAGGGTTGCATCAAAGCGCTCATGTACGCGTGATGTGAATCAACCCGAATGAATTATGAAGGTATATTTTCGTCCTCTAGTCATTATTGGGATTAAGCTGTATTCAAATGTATGGAGTGAAAACATGCGGGTAGACGCCGCTATGGGTTTCACAAATGATCGGACGCGGGACTTACCTTCCCTTTGGTCGTTTTATAATTCTGTCTTTTCATTTTGGTTTTGCGCTCGTTTCATTTACTTTGAGGTCTAATTTTACTCTACTCTTAAATTAATCCGTTATCGTTTTATGCTCTTTTAACTTGTTAAATATATTAATTGTGTTTGAACATATGTTTGATGATATGTGTAGTTGTATTTTAGAGTTATGCGTAATTAAAACACATCATTACATAGTATAAAACAATGTCGCCTACCGCGTCTGTCTGTCTGTCTGTTCGGGATAAACCCAATAACTACTCAACGGATTTTCATGCGATTTTCACCAGTGGATAAAGTGATTCATGAGGAAGGTTTTAATATATAAATTGTCAATAATATTTTGATAGTCAGGGCTGGACAGCGTCTGTCGGGCCCGCTAGTATATAAATAAATGTCAGTTGGGACATCACGTCTCTTTGTCGCATCCATCGCAAATCCTTTATCGCATCTACCATGAGTGTTCAGAGAAGTTGTTGGGGCTGATACTTGCCGCTGCATTCCACTATCGGTCAACCCGCCTGAAACTGATATATCAGCCACACTACCTGGATGGATGGAGGTCTTCCACGGTGACGTTCTGAAGGTCATGTCTGCCTCGTACTTCGACCCCGTGGAATCGATTCCCAGCGGTGGTGTTTCCAAACCATTACGAGTTACAAACCTTCAAGAAACTTGCGTACACTTCTTTAAAAGGCCGGCAATGTACTTGCGACTCCCCTGGTGTCTATGGATGGCAGTGATCACTTACCATCAGGAGACCGGCCTGTTCGTTTGCCCCCTATAATATAAAAAAAGTGTCGATTGTCTGTCCATGCTACACTCTGATACGGCTGATTTAATTATAACTAGAATTTTACCATAGAAGTTTTTTCAGAGTATTATTGGTTTAGCAGTATTGTTAAAATGATCAGATGTAATTTAAAACTGGTTAAAATTGGGTATTGGTAAATATAGAATGCTAATTAATATTATAAATGCGATTTTAAATTTGATTGTTTTTTACGCTTTGACGTCTTAACTACTCAACTGAAGTACATAGGGTGCATTTTAATCTGAAAAATAGTTCTATTCTCGACGGATAGATGGAGTTTATATTAACGCGGGCCAAGTTAAATAGAGAAACTAACTACACTATAAAAAAGGCCCACTGTTAATACAGTTTAGTTAGTACAGATGGTACACGGAGTTTAAATAAAATAACAAAATAATTGTCACGAGAAACGGGCACTAGTTAGTCTATTTCTAACAACATTAAATCATGTATTTATTTCATAATTTTACCATTATTTAAAATACTGTAATTTGTCCTGATGGAGTATGGTCCTTTACTCTTCTACTCAATAACCAAGAACGAGATTTGTTTCTCTTTTCTGTTGAATAACTCCTCAAAAGTGTTTTATTAAATTTGCAAATAACGTCTTTCATATCTAACCCCTGGAATTTTCAAAACCATAAAGATTTAAGCTCCATACAAACCAATGTATGTAAACGTTATGATGCACAGATCAACTGACTGTTGGCAGCATGAGTTTAAAAAAATACCATATTTATTACAAAATTAGAAAAAATTAACAATAAACTATGTAATGTAAAATTATATTGAAAAAAAATGGCTAAATGTTTAAAAACAAGATCATTTTGAGACCTGCCACTTAAAAAACAGCTGAGGGGTTAAATAAATCCCTTCATATTATAAGAATCTATTGTGTAGTTATTGTCACCTTTATGTTAACATTTTGCTACTGCTTGACTAATATCGAATAACGTAACTATAATAAGAGATATTATAATAGTATGTTTGTTATACTCAACAAAAACTAATCTCCCGGATCGCATAAGCAAGGGTTTCGTATAGAATTCTTGAGGCACGTCCTTGGATTCACTGGCGCGATATATCGTCGTTCAATGGGCCGTGTTGTGAATTCATGAGCTATTGGCAGTACAAAGAGCCGATCCCACCATTGTTAATGTTCGCATATGTTGGCTTTGTAGGAAGTCTGTCATGAACAATAATATGTTGAATTAGAATAGAAAAATGAATATAAATATTTCTTTGATCTAATTTCTTGTCTTTATTTTTTTTAGTATATGTACGTAAAATTTTATATTAATTTGTTGCCAGCAAGTGAATTTATTTGTATTTGCTTTCTATTTATATTTTTTATTCATTAAGTTCCTTAACTTAAAAAGGCCTTGCCTTTAAGCCTAGTATAGAATAGAAGACAGAAGAAGATAGTATAGATGTATAGAAATAAAATACCCTAAAAAAGAGGGTATGCTTAAGACCACATGATACAAGTTAAAATTTATCAATAAATCCATGCACATTTGAGTTCATACAGATGTATAAATGTCTATAATCAATAAATAAATAATAGTTATATTGGAATACTCACAATGCATTGGATATTGTATGCATTTGAAATACTACACTCGTTATCTACAAAATATAAATAATATTGTCATATTACTTTATTATTATAATACGTAACAATAAAGGTGATTTTTTGGAACGTTACTATTGGCACTCTCTTTACACTCCTTGGCAGACAGTAAACGGAGTTGATAACGACTGGAGCCGAGTAAATCCGATACCACCCGAGCGCGACATATCACTTTCATTCATTATTCAATGTGCCTAAAGAAGTTAGCCTTAATAAAAATGATGTCAAGTTTTCATACAAGTGAACACTGACAATTTGAGTGCTACATTTTAACTGGATTCAATACCATGCCTTAACGATGTGTTTAATAGCAAGAACTACGAAACCTATATAAGAACCTATTTCAAAATTCAAAATTCAGGTTATGTACCAGTCATAATGTAAAACTAAAATTGCACTTTTCTCTTACTTGAAGGAGCTTACTTGTAAGAAGATTATGGAATTGCGTATACAGAGGCAGTACTGTTGTTGCTAAGCTAAATTGTCATTTTCAAAAGCGACGTTTATAGATTTCTGCGTCCTCTGTGCTCTTGCAGTATGAATAATTTGGAAACTTATATTATGTCTCTTTTACATTTCGACGCAACAAATATATTTAACCTTAAGAGTAAAATAGACAGCTCTATAGCATATCTGTAGCAAATCTAAATAAATCGACACTTTTATGACATAGAACAAATAGAACGTACTGTTTTTACAAATTTGTTGAACTATACTAGGGACAAAATGTCGTTGCCGGTACGGCAATAAAACGTGGAGTACATTGCGTGCTCCTTTGCTCTTATAGGTTTTACGGTAACATCTGGTGACGTATAGTGGTCGTATAGATAAATTTATATGAATTACTAACGCAAAAGACTAAAAAGTCATCATCGAAATCCTTATCAAAATTTAACACAAAGACTTTGATATGTACAACTTTCTCAAGTCCTACTCTTATAGAGTTCCTGTATGTCCTAAACAATTTTCTTAATTTTTCTTCTGAGTCATTAGCTGGTCTGAGTCTGGGTCACTGGGTATCCGATGATTTGAAAGATAGCCTGGACATTGAGCGTGACCGCAGGTCGTTGGCTGTCCGCTGTAACATATTGGCTCGCAGATTTGCTAAATGCTCGACTGAAGTGAAGGCTACGCTGTTTACAGTGTATTACCAGTCATTTTATACATGCAGTCTGTGGATTATGCAGAGGGCATACAACGCTCTGCGCGTAAAATATAATAACGCATTCAGGGTGCTGATGGGCTTGCCGCGCTATTGCAGCGCCTCAGGCATGTTCGCGGAGGCGAGAATTGATGGATTTCACGCCATCATGCGCAAGCGATCTGCCACAATGATGTGTAGGGTACGTGCCAGCACCAACAGTATCCTGAATACTGTACAGACAGGTGGGACAGCCTCATTCTGGGACATTGGGTACGCCTACACACTGTGGTGTTATAATAAATTATTATTCCATATGCATTATAGATGTAAGTACTAACAATATTTATAAGTTGTGTGTATACTAACCAAATGGACTTTTTTGTCTGTAATAAAATATTTTGATTTGATTTGATTAGCTACGAGTCTCAGCTTGAAATAGCAATATATAATTTTAAAATAGTGTTAGTTCTTCTTACCTGTACCCAAACCAAATCTGTTGAGTTATACTGGCGATGGTAAGGTAGCAGACGAGCGACTTTATCAAACTTCTTGTTTGTTTGTTTTTTCACGAGGACAACTCTGGGCGTTATTTGCACACTCTTTTTTATCGTTTCCATAGTTCTAAAAAACTCCACGTCTAAGTTGCCCCCTTATTTGCTAATAGAAATAGTTCCTTTACAATTTTTTGCATATTCGTACAGTATAGGTGTACATGAATTTCAACGTTGTGAATAATTGTACGACATAAATCTAATGGTGTATTGTTTTTGAATCGTCCTCGGACATACTAATAAATTATATACGGTAGCTTCATTTAGTCATCAGAATTCATTGTCAACCGATCGCTTTGTTATAATCAATGAATACATTTGATGAGTAAACTTCTGTCAAGTATTGTGAGCTATTAATATTTTGTCCAAAGGTATAGTTTACGGTTTAATGAATATTACCAGATACGCATGGTTAGAACCTTCCGCTTTGAGCAGTATAATTTCCTATACCCAATATTTTCCTCTGTACGTGTGTATGTCACTGAACTCCTCCTAAACGGTTGGACCGATTTTGATGAAATTTTGTGTCCGTATTCCAGTGGATCCGAGAATGGTTTAGATTGAATTTGAATTGAATATCAATCCCATGTCGCGTACGTTCAACCTCGGAAAGAACCCAGGATTTTTTCGGAATTCGCGTATATTTACTTATGTAAATTGATAACACTACCGGCTGACAATGGAGGAAATATCGTGAGGAAACCTGATCTCACAAATGTTCTTATAGTACCACTGTATGTAGGAAAATATAGTGCTATGGATTTCTCGGAGTTTGAAATCGCCAATATATCATGGGCCGACGTGGTGATTACGCCTATACCTTCCTCGGGAGGAGGCCTGTGACCCTACAGTGGTTCTCTTACAGGCTGATGATAGTGATGAAAGTCAACAACTGTATGTTGTTTCGATAATTAACAGCGATGAATATCTTAAATCTCGTTGTTGTGAATTTAAAAGTAAGTAAATACTTTCTAGTTAATTTACAAATTATAGCGTGTTGGAGGGAAATTTACATGTGCTGTGCATATAGAACGAGTATATCAAGCATAACGAGGAGCATGTATGAAATGGTTCTTTCCTTTGTTGCATCTATCTATACATATAAAATATACATAATTTTATAATTCAAAAGTAGGCTGATATATTATACACCTTTTGTTATTTGTTATCTGCCAAAACCACTACGATCTAAACTTCATAGTAGGTCTTCGTAGTTATCTATGTTAGGGGCATACGCTGAGAAATTATCAGCTCTTATAAAATAACGAAAGTCTGGCGGCTACGTGCTCTTAATTCATTACGATTGCTAATCTCCACATATAAATAGGCGAAGATAAAATAGTTCAGTACATTTTTCTCCTCTGTCTCAACAGATTTTCTTTATATTTTTCCTTTGTTTACTAGCTACTGACGATCTTTAGTTTGATCAATTCAAACATTTTGGAAATAGTTAGTTTTTGTAGTGAAAACAATTCTTTAGTCGTATTAAGCGATTATTGGTTGGATAAAAACTTATGAGTTCGCGTCGCCGATAACCTCGATATGCTCGTGAGGTATTGCGTTCTGCGTCAAACTAGCGAAGTGTAGTATCCACCAGAGGCCTCCCTAGGTAATCTCCAGGCTATAGATGCGGGAACGTTTACACGGGGTAGGAAAAGCACGGCTTGCTTCAATTTCGGCAAGTGGCGGGAGAGAGTGGAATGGCCTCTCTCTCGAGACGAGGGTCCCCATCCCGTCCATCTACGGAGGACCAAAGCGCGTGGCCAGGATGGTGGAGCATACAAATCGTGAGACCGCACCCTGGTACACAATCGCGCAAGGAGGCAGAGTGGTTTTTAACCGGCAGGAGTCCGGCATAACCCTCGTGCTGTCCCCCGACGGTACGGGGGTATCCAATGTAGGATTTTCCATTTTTCAATGAATAAAAATAAGCGAAGTGTAGTATAACGGCCTGTGTGCATGTAATATTGATATTTTATATTGAGCCTGTGAAACCGAACATATGTTTGATTAACTAATAAACTCTATATAATTATATGCTTGGAGTGTCAATAGATTTAGAAACCAGACTAATATCAATTAAAAAAAGAACACAGTTATTACATTGTGTTGAGTATACACTTCTGTCGGCAGTCCTTATGGCTGCCTCAATTATTTTTTTGTACCATTCATGAGGCTACACCCTTATCTATAAGTCGAGCTTCTTATGACGATCTAATTTTGACCGCTGGACGGGAAGAAGTAAAAATAAATCGCAAATAGAAAAAAAGGTCTTAAGATTATCTTAAACGTTTTGTATATGAGATAAGCCAAATTGATTGTATGAGTGTTGATCCATCGTAATCTCCTACTCGTACATTAGTTAACGGACGCGAATACGCGTAAGGCGAGCCCGAATCGGCGGATATTGCGTCGGATTCACTAGCCCGTAGTTTATCAAAGAATCGTCTCTGTTCTGTTTGTGCTCGCTAAAACAAGCTCGTCACGCTTCGTTGTCTGTGAGAAGGTGAAATTTTGCCATATAGTGGGTTTACACTCGACGTCTGATTGAGTTAATTACTGTGTTGTATTAGCGTATGTATTAGCACTATACATTGACACTGAAATGTGTTACTCACTAGCTTAACATACACGAAAAAGGTCACATACACAACCATACATCCACACACAACACCCACACACACACACACAACACCCACACACACACAACACCCACAGGTAGGTACAAATATGGTGAAAGGGTTTTACTTTTTTCCCTTATATTTCGAACTTGTTTAGGTTAGCTGAGTTGATAGATAAAAAATACATACTTGAATTCATGAGACATACATACTGGTACACAGGTGTCTCTCACTAATTCTTATATGTAGGCTTAGCTTTGCTAGTTTAGCTTAATAAGATGTACCCAAGGCAACAGCCCAAGCCTAGAATGGCCATATTGGCACCCTTGAGCTTGCTGCCAAGCGGCTGAGCACCATAAGCGCTTGCCATATAAAGTCCAATGTAGCTGTAAAGGCCCATCAGTTCAGTGTTGTGAGTTGGGTCGAAACAAAAGTGATATGGATTTTGAACGTTGCGCTGTGACAAGGCGTAGCGTAACATAAATTTTTAAGTTTTGCTTAGTTATATAGGTTGTTGAAATATGTGCATTTGTACGTAATTTCCTGGTCTGCCTCATTCTTTTTCAGTGGAAAAACCATATCCTTAGGAGATAAACTTATCGTAACGGACATTCTGTATGCATATCTTGTGAGGTTAAGCCAGCGTTATCAACGTAAGTGTCCGAACGATCTTTTTTACGATTACATTAGAATATGTCGACTTCTCTTCACTTTCTGGCGTGTAAGGGGTGACAAAACATCGAAGACTTGAGACACCCAAGCCAACCTCACCTGCACGTGGTGCATCCTG
>MU159552.1:0-34227 GCA_015888305.1 Antheraea pernyi | reverse complement strand
CTGCTGAATAACGAACGAGGCAATGGCGAAAGCGGAGTGGTAGGGTTTTACAGACCGACTGGGTCGTAACCACCATGTATATGGCGAAAAAGCCCGTCATAGTGATTTGCTTCTGCGGGTGGCATTTCGGGATCAGCCTGTGCATATCCAGCTTTTCGCAGACCGGCATGACAGCGGCTACTGGCGATGGATACTGTGTCACTCGGTGGTCGTCATTGTTTTTGGATTGTACTGTGCTTACCATCAGACACAGAGCAGTCATTTTGCCGTGCTATTATAAAAAAAAAACTTTATATACATGTAATATACCAGTATTATACATATAAAGCTTTCGGAGGGAATTCTCTAAACTATAGTGAACATCGTATCAAAGTCTGTTGCGTCACAGTATAAACATACGAGACAGTATGGAAACTACCTATAAACGCTCGTACCGGTACACTCACATAACATGCGTAGCGCCTAGACCCCTAAGCGGTTTTGCGGTGCTGTCCATAGAGTACCTTTTAAAACCTCTCATCGATGCGCATGTTTGTGTGCGTTTATAGGTAGTTTCCGTACTGCCTCTTATATTTATACTGTGGTTGCGTGGTTTACAAGACCTAAGAGAACTCACAGGCAAACACAAAAAGTTAATCTGTTTTAAAATATCTATAGTATTAATATTATAGATAGATTAGTTGGTGTCTGCGAACGATTTCTCCGGAAATTGTTTTTTCCTTTAATGTGAACTAGGGTTCTATTTTATAATTAAAAAATGTCAGTCACTATTTTAATTATTTTACTAATTAACCCTGTGTTAAATGTTATCATTACCGCTTAACCGTTCAGGAAAAGCGTTCTAATATGTTTCGTGGACGAGTAATACTTTGGAAAGTTATCGATGTGCATGTTACATTTTTTCGTAAATTATGTTATAATTGGTTGAGTCGTTTCGGAGATTAGGTAGGACAAATTACGGACATATAAATTTTAATTATATGTAATAACGTATAGATATAGATGTTAGTCACACTGACATACTATTGCCACACTAAAAAATGGAAGAATTAATAAAAGTATCGACGGTAATCTACTAAAAAAGAATTCATTTCAACAAGAATCTAGTTGATTTCGAAATTTCCAGAAAATTCTATTACATATAGACAGTGCTTTCTAGTTTTATTCTTTCCTTGGTTAGGATTTTTTTTTTCATTTAAAGTAACTGATACTCACCACTTCTTCTGTGATATTTATTATCTAGTAGAGGAAAAAAATAAAGTAAAAATATACTTTGCTTACAATTTTTTTTGTATACAATGTTATCCGTTTACTCCCACTCTTCTGCGCATGTGAAACACACCGCTTGCCCCACTTCTCTGCGACAGGAAAACACACATCACTAAACGTGAAATGCTTATAAGGACCGTAGTTTTGTAAAATTTTAATAACCTTATATAGAGTGAAGGTATCGCGATTTTTTTTCTAAGGACCAAGTATCTAAGAAAAGGAAACTTTTTTTTTATCTAAATCGTAGAAGTAGAGTAGTTTTTGAGCGCATAACGACATACCTCTGGGTTTTTTTGGATATCGCTTTTTATGAAAATTACTTTTCCATATTTATCGAAAATTAGCGGGCCCAGCGGACTTAGTCCGCCCTGATAATATAAAAAACGTAGACAAATTATATACCTAAACCTTCCTCGTGAATCACTCTATCTACTGGTGAAAACCACATTAAAATCCGTTATGTAGTTTTTGAGTTTGACAGATAGACGTGACATACAGGCAGACGTGACAGTCGACTTTGTCTTATTATAACTAATGATCATTATCAAATATTTACGAGACCAGGATTAAGTAACGTTGATTTACTTCAATATTTGTTTAGATAATTATGTTTATATTTGTAATTAAAATAAACAGTTTCTGAATTTATAGGTCACTTGCACCAGGTAAAGTATTTGAAAACATAACACTTTACAATAAACTTTCCTACTTGCTTAAAACAAACGAGCACTCACGTAATGCCCATAAATTTTATTTAACAGCATTCTTTATCGACTTTTAAAATATTTTATATTCCACTATTATTTGATGGGAAAGTGTTTGTTTTTGGATTTTAAATTATTGTATTACTATTCAAGCATCTACTAATGTCAATTATGTGATCGTGTTTATGAATATAATAAAAGCCAAACGCATATATTTTATGTGTTTATTAGTTTTAAAGCACAAATTTAGTAGTGGCTCTACCACCCTGTAGCTATTACTAGTTTCAGCATGATGGGTCGGCTCTCCCGGAGTAGTACCTTGCTCTCATAGAAAGCCGACGTGAAGTAACAGTGCTTGCATTGTTGAGTTTCATTCGGTCAGTGAGAGCGCTGGAGACCCACCTCCCCTCTTCTCCCCTTCACAGGCTGACAACGCACTTGCAACTCCCCTGGTGTTGCTAGTGTCTATGGATGGTGGTGATCATCAGGTGACCCATCTGTTCGTTTGTCTCCTCTTGTTATAAAAAAAAACTGATTCTAATACAGTTATCCCTATTAACTAGAAGATTTGTTCTTTAGAGATAGTAGAGAAAAGTTTATTTATCAAGTTTTGTTAATATACTTAGTCTTGTCTGATATTAAATGACGAAGTGGTTCTAAGACGGTAAACCTTAACTTAGAAAGTAAAAACTATGTTTCGGGTGCTTAAATTACTAACACTAGAAAAATAAAATAACAATAATGTACTACAAAATTGTATTTCTTAAAAAGATATGCAGATAAGTAATGTTCGTTCTTTTTTTTAGTAACCATTTTTAACTTTCGCGTATTGTAGAAAATATCGAATGTTTACAGAGCTATTTTAACCAATATAATATTAATTTTTAATCACTTCAATATATAGTAATCTTGATTTATTGTAGATCGTGTATCTAAATAGTTTGGACGTTTATGACGTCATATTAATACATTGCACCTGTGCGAAGCCAGAACAGAACGCCAGTAAATTATAGGTGACAATTTATTTCATACTCAGATTATACTATGACATGTGGTTTATCATTACTGCTAAATACCAAATATATTGCGTTAGTTTTGTGGTTATTTCATACCGTAACTTCTCCATCGGTATGTTGTCGTCTTCTTCATCTTTTATCGCATAAGTAGATTGGAAATTACATTGCTTATTCTTTAAAGACTTCAATACTTTAATTTAAACACTTTGAAAGATCGCAGAGGGTTAGTTGATCTCACTTGTCTGTACAAATTAATGAATGGAAGCTTGGACGCACCTGAACTACTAAGCAGAGTTGATATGACTGTTCCTGCTAAGCTGCCTAGAGCTACGTTTTAATATATTCGCTAAGAAGTATTTTTGAACAAATTTAGGACTTAACTCTGCACTAAATAGAATGATATCACTTTATAATTCTAAATCTAACAACTCAAATCTAGATATATTCGCAAAGCCAGTATAAACAAATTTATTTTAGTAACTTAAATTAAAATTAGAATGTACGGTTAGTGTCTTTTCTTTCTTTTTTGTTGTTTTTGTTTTCGCTTTCTCATTTACTTAAGTTATTTGCTGAAGAATATAATAAATATGTCGTAAACACCTATAATTAAGACTGCACTTATATAGAGTCTTTAAAAATTCATGTTATGTACTATTCTAGTGTAAATCTTGTTCTCGTTTCAAAACAAATAAGTAAAAACAATATGTATTATAACACTACTGCATCCAAGTATATTTTTTGGATTATAAACGTGTTTTCATAGAGGTAATCGTAAATTTAACGTTTCATAATAGATTTCTTAAGGTAGTTTTTCGATACAATATTATGAGTACGGTCGTACGAGAATAATATTTAATTCCAATTCTAGCTGGTTGAAACATTATTAACACAATTATTTTGCTTCAATCTATATTTATATTATGAAGTATTGTTTTTTTTTGTTATTTTAAGTCTACAATCTCTGGAAGTACCAGTCAGAATTGAAATTTTATATACGCATCTCATAGTCTATATGTCGAGTAAGATAGGCGTGATAACATGGTACGATCTTTAAAATTGAACCAATTACCATAGAAATTGTAAGTTAGAAAGTACGCATAACGAGATTTAAGTAATATTGCAGCTAAGCCATATTGCTCAGTGGGGAATATCCGGAGCTCATAACATGTTGGTCGCCAGACGAAAGCCGTGTATTACCAAGAAATGTTGAACTGTAAATACCTACTTCTTCGAAGTACTTATATCTCGCGGCACACGAGAGTAATCGTCTTCTTAAGCAACATGCTTTATACGGTAGTAGCGGACCCGGCGGACGCTATCCCGCCATGATAATGAATGAAATAAATAAAAAAACATTGATAAATTAACTAAATCTTCCTCAAGAATCACTTTATCTACTGGTAAAGACCGCATGAAAACCCGTTCAGTACTTTTTGAGTTTATTGCGAATAGGCAGACTTGGCAGAGGACTTCGTTTTATGTTTTATATGTAGTGATTTCTTTAACTGTGTAGATTATTATTAAATACTTTTATACTTAAATGCGAGAGAATCTGCGCCGTACAATTAGTTAAATAAGAAAAAAGGAACAAAACGCAGAAATCTTCTCGTATTTCCAACAGGGGTTAACGCTACCCCGTCGCTATGCAAGAACAAAACGTTAAAACGCTAGAACGCTGATGGGTTTCACTCTTTTACCTGCACGCTTCGTGGAACAGTAATTTTGTAAATTGCCAGTCTCATGTTTTTACGTACAGCTGGCACAGATAAAAGAACTCGCTGAACCGTGCCCGGCTTACGTTATTTATGCAAAAAGCAAGGCACGTAACTTACTTTACGATTTCGTAGTTCGTTAGAATGATAATATATTATATTCGAAATGATTCATATATTACATACATCCGTATATATTTATATATTGCGTAATAAAATATTTTTTAAGGCAGATTGATTATACATTCACCTATATGGATACATTAAAACTAGATTTACATTATAATTGGACTGCATTTGTTTAGTTTAATAATTAGATTTGTTAATACAGAAAAACAAAATACTTATCTGCTAAAGCACTGAAACCTTGGTTATATTAATGAGTTGTTTAGTTGAGAATTTCTAAGTAAAATATATATACATATATACAATATATATATATATATATATATACATTTCTTCTGTACGTGTGTCAATGAACTCCTCCTAAACGGCTGGACTGATTTTGATGAAATTTTGTGTGCGTGTTCCAGTGAATTGGACCCAGTAGGTGGCGCTGCGGTTGGCTTTTGGAACTATTTAAATTATCAAGGCAGGACAACGTCCGCAGGGCCCGCTAGTATATATATATATGTTTATATCTTTTTTAGAGGGTATATTTTAGTTTTAAAAGTCCGTGCTGAAAAATTAAAGCAATTGTTTCGTGGGATGTAATGTATTTATTTAAGAAAAGTATTTAATTTCTTTGTCTATGCATATTTACCATCTAGTTATAAGATTATTTAAACCTTCACTATACAACTTTAGATTATATGTATGAAGGAACCCTGTACTCTTTTCTGGAAAATAAACTTTTCTCAGTTCAAAAAATTGCTTATTATCTCGGTTTGGTCTGCGAAGTCTGGCGAATATCAACGCTTCTAAATGCGATTCTTATAGGTTTCAAACTGTTATTCGGACAGTGTGAGGTTTTCCGTTATTATGGAGCAATAACTGTCAAGATTGATTGATGAATCGGGGATATTTTGGTGCGAGTTTCTCTATCATAATTCGTAGTTCTACACAGAAGAAATCTGCTGTTTTTGCTTGATCGAATATGAGGAAGCTGCAGTAAACTAAACGATCATATGAAATCTAGACATTTATCATCAGCTTTAGGCATAATAGGTAAAATTGGCTTTAGGGTAAATGTTGTGGCATTTATGCTGGAGTTAGCCATTGGTTTATTCGCTTGCGGTTATCTTAAAGAATGTGATTTTCGTCATACGTTACAATTCGATCAGAAATTCATTAAGTTATCTACAGGCTTAACATGGTAAAGCAAGTATGAATCCACACTGTTCTCGAGTTCTCAGCAGATCCAACAAATCTTGACCTACCGTTTTAACAAGTACAGTAGAACACAAAATATTTTAAGTTATAGAGTTTTTAACTTATCAAGGGTTTATGTTACACTTGAACTTTCGCTGCACAGTTTTTTTAAGGCCAAATCATACCGTTTCTCAAAGTTTCAGTATGGGTCTGTAACACTGATGTTTTGGTTTGGATACTGTTTGAACCACTTAAATAAACATTGCTCTAAAATAGGGAATTCAGCAATTTTTTTTCGTCTTTTACACAAAAGACTTTCTCCATATATTCGTTTCTTCAAGAGTTCAGCTTCTTTTTCAATTATAAGTGATAATGTACTTTAATGTATTCCAAACTGAGCCCCATCATCTCTCCTTTTTAATCCATTTTCACCGCTTTTATCGCTTTTAATTTATCAGCGTGTGTTAGTGTTGTTAATTTTCGTTTTGAACTCATTCTACTTAGGTAACTTTCATCACACAGCACAATTTCCTGGACAGTGATTAAAAACTAATCATCCAAGTAAACCGTCCTAACCAGCGCAAATACAGCTTTTAAGGATTTCAAAGAAACAATAGGGTATTGTATACTTATTATTTTTGTTAACAATTTAACTTGTAAACACGTACAATCAATAAATTTCGCGAAACTTTTTGTTTTGTACATTCCTTCGAAATGACTCATTGGGAGACAGTTTATGATTAGTATATTTATTGATACAGAGCTCATCGAAGAATTTCTCTAAGTAACTGAGGGCTAATACTGTAATTAGTAGTTTAAGTTATCGAGGGTGCATATTTTAAGTAATAGAGGTTTTAGGCTCTGAGGGGAAGGGAACAGATTATTTTTTGAAGTTATAGAGGTTTTTACCTTATCAAGGTTTAACTTATCGAGGTTCTACTGTATTATAATTTTATCGACTTGCTGCAAATGGTTCATAATGTGTGTATACTAACGTCAAACCATGCCACTAATTTCTGGGTAGTTGATATGGATCGACTTCCACCATTACCTTTAATTCTTCGTTATTTACTCTATATTTGACCATAAAAGTGCTTCGATTCTTACTGTATACATCTTCACTTAAATATGAATGTAAAAACAAATGACAATCGAAGAATCAAATACTTCTGTAAATTTCAAATTATATTTGTATTGTGAGAAAAGTTTCTCTTGGAAATCTGATACCATAAGGGTTAATTTTAATACAAATTGGCCAGTGTGATACAATAGCAATTTCATATTTGAACCCCTTTTAAAAGTTATAGTTATAGACCAACATATAGAAATCAATGTCACAATCAACGTCCGGTGGCTAATTGTCAACTCTTTGCAGATTACAGATAGGGGCGTGACAGCAAAAGTTTCTCTTAGTTTGTTGAAATCATAATTGAAAAAGTAAGTCCGGACAACCTAATAATAAAATATGTACACATGAGTATTATAGATATACGTTTTTATAAGGAAATAATATTCACTGAAATGTTTTTATCTTTTTAGTTCGAATAATAATAAAAGCGAAATCTTAACAAGAACGTCATCAATTTCGTGCATCAAAAAACTATAAAACGGCCTTTGTTATATCGATATCAATTAAGAATCCCCGACAATATTCGTCTATATAGTTACCGGTTTCCTGTCCTTTGTGATTCCCTCGGGCTCGTAATTCTATTCACATGCTCGCTTTCCTTTCAATCATTTGAATTGCGTGGACGAAACGTACGGACAGCTCTTTGATTCTAAACGGGCACGGATTTCTTTGTACGTAAAGATTATTTTATTTAATGAATTGCCAAGTTGATCCAGCTTTGATTACCATAGAGGGGATTTTTTGCTATGATTTAAACGGGGATGAATTGATAAATCTATACGAAACAAACCTCCCTTTGAAATCGAATCGATATATTTGTTAAGAACGTCGTGTCTTTTGCTACTTACTAATGTCAAAGTATTATATTATTATTTATATTTTATACCAATCGTCTTGGTTGAGTTTATAAGGATGTTGACGCCATAATACAGAATAGTTGGTAGTACTAATCGCGTTAATATCTAATATGGAGTAAATGAGACGGATATCATCACCTTTCTCACCCTTATCCCACCAAAGTAAGATCGTTACAACATGATTTCCTTTTCCACTCACGCCTATCAGGTGTCATCTCAGTATTCACAAGGGAGGGAGAGGAGAGAGGAGAGGGGAGGGGAGGTGGTCCTCCGGCGCTCTCACTGACCGAACGAAACGCAACAATGCAAGCTAATTCACGTCGGTTTTCTATGAGAGGGTGGTACTACCCCGGACGAGCCGATTGATTTATACTGAAACCAGTAATAGTTTCAGCGTCGCTCTACCACCATTAGACACTTTTAGACATGCCATTTTTCACACAATCCAACCATAACTTTTTCGGTCTTCCTCTACTCTTATATCCATCGACCATCATACTCAAAGCTTTTCTAGTTACATGTTCTTCATCTCTCCTCATGACATGCCCATACCATGATAACCTATTACTCCTCAACTTCTCAGTCACTGGTGCTATTTTAGAACTTCCTTTGATATATTGATTCCTAAGCTTATCCATTCTAGTTACAGCATACATTAACATCTCTGCCACATGTAGTTTTCTTCCATCCGTCTCTTTCGTCGCCTAGCACGTAGATGCGTACAACATGCCTGGTCTTATAAGAGTTTTATACACCTTCCCCTTGAGTTTCAAGAGCACTCATGGGTCACAAGCTAAACCAGACACCTTTCGCCATTTCATCCATAAATGATACAGATATACTGATATGTTTGTCATTCGGACATTAAATAGTTCAATTACCTACCCCAGAGGTAAAATTAGGTAAAATTATATAAATCAAACGTATCTTGTAAATAGTTTGATAGTTGTAAATTGAAACAAACGAAATGAGTTGTATTTAGCTGGTGAATTGTCACTGTCATAAAATAGAGAAACTGCTATGTCGCATATGCCTCAGTAACTATGTTAATAGTTCGTGCAGTTGTCTCTTCCGTTACCCACTGTTGAGTACGGTACAGTATACTTAGTAATTAGAAAATATCAACTTTTACACAAATTTATTAGTTTTTGTCCGCGCCTTCATTCGTTTTGATATAGATTGGATATAGGATATAGGGATAGGCCCTGGGGAACTAACTGTGTTTTTTGAAAGGTAAAAGATGAGCTATGGCCTTTTCTGTATCCCTAACAAGGTATTGAGGCATAAATGCATAACAAACAGATGAACAAGTAAACTCATATTCGCATTTATAATATTAGTAATATATTAGGATACATTATATCTGTCTCGTATAATATAGGTATTAGATATGTTTGGTCAAAATTTCATTTGATGTAAAGTAAGAATGCTGCTTAAAATTATTACATGCTTATCCCAGGACTGACTATCAGTTGTAACTGCTGGACAACAAACGTAGGCGCTTGGTGACAGGCTTACAATTTAAGGATGGTAGCCATTCAGACATTAAAAATAGGCTAAAGCTCTTTATAGGGCTTGATATCACTGATAACATTATCATTTTGTTACCCTTATCCCACCTAAGTAGGGTCGGCACAACATGTTTGTTATGTTGTGAGTATGATTTGGCTTAACTAAGCTAACATAAATTATAAATACAATGTAATTGCTTCCAGCCTGTCGGTATCTACCGTGGGAAATACGAGTGGGCTAACGAGAACAGTCCGGTCGGTGGTGACTGCTCGCTATGGGTGCGCGGTGCGACGCTGCAACTTGACGACGGGCAATGGCAATGTCAAGTCACAGCTAGCAACTATGATGTACAGGTAATATGTTATTAAGCTTCAATTTCAATCTATAATTGCTTACTATTAAATGAAAGGTAACGTGAAAAAAGATACAAGGTAAAACAGGCTTTTAGATGGATCTGGATCTTTAATGGCAGACTTCCAAGTTAAAGGTCCATTTAACACTACAAAAAGTTTTTTCCTCTGTTTTTTAACCATTTGTGTTTATTTTTTTATTAGTAGCTATTGGCGAGGATTGGTGTGTTTCGAAAATTAATTCATAATGACGTGACGTGACAAATAAGTTGTTGTTGATGTAAATGAATGGAATATAAAAATATATACTCGATGAATATAGTGGTAAATGTTGGGCAAAAAAAAAACTAATGAACTATGATCGAACCATCAAAGTAATACTAGTTATAGTAAGTGGTTTATCATCATAAAATAATTTCACAACAATATTTTCCTTTTTAGGTGAATCAGGTAGTCAGCCTGTAAGATACTCACGGCAAGTTCATAGGCCTCTTCTCGAAAGAAGACCACACCTGCCCAGAACGTGTTGGCAATTTCAAACTCTGAGAAATCCACAGTTCTAAACTATCCCACTTACGGAAGTACTACAGGAACATTTCTCAGGTGCAGGTGTCCTCACGATGTTTTCCTTCACCGGTAACCGTTATAGTAAATGTATGCGAATTTCGAAAAATTAATTGATATACGCCTGAGTTCGAATCTTCGGATATCGGATTGACATTCCATCCCTCGGCTTCCATGATTTTTTCTATCCATAGCCAATCAAGTTTTTTTTGTGTTTACTCATATTTCTGTGTGTGCTGATATTGCAGGACGCCTTGTCGAGCCCTCCAGCGGCACTAGCAGTACGGGTTCCTCCACAATCGCCCAGGATATTGTTCAATGGCTCTCACATTATGCCTGGACAGAATATCACAGTGCCGGCTGGTTCTCGAGCAACGGTTGTATGTGAAGCTAGATATGGTAATCCACCGGCTTATATCGAATGGTATTTAGGTAAGTGAAATAAAAAGTTATATAATTTTCTTTTAAAAGTAAGCTTTAATATTCTTACGATATTAATATTTAGTATTCGTAAATATGAAAATTAATAAATTCCTCGAAGTATGAATGGAAGTGGATGTTTCTCGTAGCAATAAGATAAACTACACGAAACGACGAATTTTTATATAATGTTATCTCAAAATATTATATAAGGAAAACCAAAAGGTATACGGTGATTATAAAAGGATAGAATATTTTATCCTGATTTTCCTTTCTATTCCTTTCTATTCTACTTTGGCCATTCTCTGAACAGCTCTTAGAGACGAATCATTTTTATTATTGACAATCCCTAAATATCCTTTTACTTAGAAAAAATGTTTAGAAACGAGATTAGTACTCGAAGTGTTAGTGATCAAAGCTAAATGTCACATATCCAGGGAAAACTGTCAGAGATATATAGAAATTGGTTTCAAAAGTTGCGTCCGTTATGTGCAACGCAAGCAGATCGATGTCTATAATATTATGAATACATTTCTAAACACCTGTATAAAGGAATTGCTGAAATATGAACGAGTTATACGGGGTTATTTTTTATCAGAATATTTTTATTTTAAGTTTTCATTACTTTATACTGTCTTTGCGAGAATATTTCTCCATGATGTAATGAAAATAGCGCTTTCGATAGAAGGAATAAAAAATGAGTGCGTATTAACCGTCACACGCGATTGAAGTAAAACTTCTTTGGCGTTATATGCATACTTTTCTATATTTTATTTACTTTAGAACAGAAAGTCGTTAATAATATTTCCTGTGCTATTTAAGTTCCGAATCAGCTGATAGATGGCACTACAGATAATGAAGTTTTGATTTAATTTGTTACTTACCTACATTGAAACCAGATGGCAGCACGATTGCGCGTTCATATATACATAATTAATGTAATAACATTTATTATTATTCAATTTAATATTTTTTTATTGATTTGTTTATAAACAATTTACTGACAAAAACCAAAATATTTAAAAACCGCATGGTACAGAAACGTGACGGCATATTGCCGTAACGGACTTCTGTTGCATTGTCATTCAGTTACTTTCTAGTCGCGCCTAAAGAAGTTTTATGGGTATTATAGAATTTACATAAATTATTTGCAGAAAAAGAGCGTCTAACAGCATGGAGCCAGACCAACGCATCAGAGGTGGAGAGACCTCGCGTGTGGGCTGCGAGATCGGTGTTAGAACTGGGGGCGACTAGATCTGCACACGGGAGGCAACTGGCTTGTCGAGCACATCACCCCTCGTACCCTTCACCTTACTATAGGGATTCTTACACTATGCTTGACGTCACATGTAAGTATTTATTTACAGTCCACAAAACTGAGTTGAATGATCACAAATTGACGTGAGTCCTGCTCAAATTGAGCACAACGTCTACGTGTGTTTTGTAGGTGGTAGAGCCACGCTGAAGCTATTACTGGTTTCAGCATGAATGGGCCGGCTCGCCCGGGGTAGTACCACCCTCTCATAGAAAACCGACGTGAAGTAACAGTGCTTGCATTGTTGCGTTTCGTTCGGTCAGTGAGAACGCTGGAGGCCCACATCCCCTCCCCTCTCCTCCTTTCCCTTTAGGACCCTTTCCCCAAACACAGGCTGGCAACGCACTTTTAACTGCCCTGGTGTTGTTAGTGTCAATGGACGGTGGTGATCACTTAACATCATGTGACGCACCTGTTCGAACAATCTAAGAGAAAATGTTTCATAGCAAAAAAAAAACAATTCAATAATGTTTTTCTAGCTGAGGTCAAATAAATAAAAGAGTCTGTCATATTTAAAACGTCAACTATAATTAGAATTCTTTATTGGTTACTTGTAGCTAGTATGTAGATATAACTAAAGTGATCATATAAGGAAGTATGCAGTTAATTGGTATTTAATCGATATCATCATTACGTTCATCATTTTCAAATTTATTTATGATACTATAAAAGTGCATGACTGCATATTTTATGTTAAACTACATTGCATGTTTAATCACTGAGGTGACCTGGTCAATTTGTGACCAAACTCCAATTACAAATAAAGAAAAAATAGTTGCATTTATGTGTAATCAAAATGGGTGATCGTCTTATTTAAACAAAGACGTTTATTTAAGAGCAAAATTATGTATTTCTACATTCTATTATCTAGATCTGAACCATATTTCCTATCTTTAACAACAAACAAAATTTGGACTTCGTCACTTTATAATACTGTTCCGTTACTGATGTTAGTAGAATTGCTTCCGAGTTGAATAGATATCCAATATTGATATATATATAGATTAAGTTATATTTCGGTGATTTGTTGTCTATTTATATAATGGAAGTACAGTTCCTTTGAGGCTCAACCACGTCAATACTATTGAACGTATTGACATAGGACTATGCCTCGATGCATCGAATGATGCGGAATTTTTCGTAGATATTTATAGATTGGTTATTGCTTGGATACGACACTTTACCTTTTTATTTACGAAAAATTTATTTAATGCACAACGAAGCGAGCGGGTACCATTTAGTATTTATACAGGCTGAATGTTTACACAGTAGCAATATTTATGGAGGATACTTTGCACTCGATTCTCATTCTAAATCAATTAAAAAATAGCTGCTTAATATTTGACCTCTAGAAATATACAAAAATACTTATATACTTAAACTTCTACTCGTCTATATTAAAGCATAGTGTTAATGACCGCCGTCGGGTGAAGTGAAAGTGAAAGACCAAGTAACAAAGGATAATTTTTCGAAGCATTAACAAAACAGAAGGGTTTACTGTCCGTTTTATTATCAAGAGTTAACTCCGGATCGCCCCTCGTAGCTTTCGACACCGACAACTGACAGCTTAGACCAAATTTTAACTTAGCTTTTCTTTGTTCTTTATTAGTATTTGTTTTGATATTATTATCTTATATGTTAAGTGTGACCATGAAGTGTTATACTACGAGTATTTAACTATTTATGTGGTATATATACGCATTATTCAACCGAGTGTTATCGAACATCGTAATATAATAACTAATTAATTCTATCGGACAGATTCTTTTATATTGCATTACGATTTTACTTGCAGTTGCTCCAGTAGTATCAATAGTTGGCGGAGATGTAAGCGCTATGGCCAGTCTGGAGGAAGGGTCTAGTGCCTTAACATTGGAATGTAAAGCGCAAGGCAACCCGTCTCCTTATGTATGGTGGACTAAGAATGGACAAGTTTTCGGAACTAATGGTCCTAAGCTTATTCTGGCTCCAGTCTCTAGAAACCACTCGGGTAACATTTGTTATAAACAATAAAAATCTACTTCCATTTTTAGATAAACTTTGGTACAATCGTTACAGTCACTAAGAAGAAGAAGGATCAGTGAGAACAAGGAAGTTTACTCACAATAATAAAAATGTTTCAAGTTGCTGTAACAATCTATACAAATTAATAAAACTGAAGTGTAGCAGACAATTATGCAGTGTCAATGTAACAGCATTTTACCAAATAGATATGAAAGTATATACGGTATTTCCAAAAAAAAACTTAAAAAACCGTTGAACCCAGTGTAACGGGATATTATTCACTGAAAATCACGGTGCTATAAAAATAATTTAGTCTATTTCAATTTTAGAAAAAAAAAAAATAGAATCTGGACAAATATATAATATCTGTAAAGATACAAACCTAGATGATGTTGGGGTAATTGCTAATGTTCGCTAAAACAAATTTTAATTTATATACGTAACATCAGATGAATTTAAACATGCTAAAAGGAAATTATCTAGTTATCACTTGGGTAGCTTTCATCCTTAATTTGAAAATCCATCGCCAAACGCCTATCGATCTATTTCAGCAGTTGCGATATGGTATTCGGATACTTTTATATGTTAATGGATTCTTGTGGTATATCGATGTTTAAATTACAAATATAAGTACTGTTATCAATTGCTAGCTAAGCAAGCCATTTCCTTTTAAAATAATTACATTATTTCTTGTTTATCTAATTTCATATATATGTACTTATTAATGCGAGTCCGACTGAAAACCAGCACTATGATAGCTGCATAGTACATTTCGTAAATATCCTAATGTTATATTTGCTTATAATACTTTCTTCCAGTTGTATTTAGGTGTGTGTAATTCTGTCCGTAATTTACAATTAATACTTTTTTTTCTTTCTACTATTTCAGGTATATATGGATGTCAAGCTAGAAATTCTATTGGTACATCGGATTCGGTTAAAATTGAAGTTGATATTAAATGTACGTATTTGTACCTTAAACCACAATTAACACTGATTGTTATGTAAATGCATGTTGTGACGTACTAACAATGTTTCAGACTTCGTGTCCATTTACTAATTTAATTTAGCAATACTATGAGCTTACGGTGACGGAAAATATCCTGAGGATACCTAAGCCTGAGAAATGTTCTTGTAGTACCATTGTATGTGAGAAAATATAGAACAGTGGATTTATCGGAGTTTGAAATCGCCAATACATCACGGGCTAGCCTATCCATACCGACCTTTAGGAAAAGGCCTATCCCTGCATGGATCTCTTAAGGGCTGATGTGATGTGATTTTTTTTTTTTTTATTAATTAATATTACAGATCCACCAAGGGTGACGTGGGTTGGACCAGACACGGTGGTGGAAGCGAATCTGTTCTCTCAAGTGACTTTGGAGTGCAAGGCCGAAGGCAACCCACCTCCATCTTACCAGTGGTATCACAAGTAAGCTTCTATGGTTATTGCAATTTCTTTGTTCTAAAATCCTTTGACCTATTAAATTCTGATTTATATTTAGAAATTAGTATTTATATGTAATTGAATTAACAGAGCGTGTAGTAATACTATAACAATCAATATCACTAGGGGCTGTAACTGTTTGTAATAAACATATTCAAACAAGAATGCAGTAATTCATGAGGTCTATCAACAATAAGTACATAAAAACCTGTTTTACACGATGTCTCATCCTATAGACTTGAAAAAAATGCGATTGAACATCGAATCATGCGATTTTGCCATGTAGATATGTACCATATTAATACATTGCCTATAATGCCGGTGTGAGAAAATAGGGCGCATCTAACCGTACAAAAAGTTGAAAAACTTATAACCGTAGCAAGTACATCTATCTAATCCATTTTTATCATAAATATAAGTCAAACCTGGAATTCCTTGTACTATACATATATTTCTCGAAATGAAAATATCCAGAAAACGTTTTTTACGGTTTATATGCTATCGTACTCATAATAGATACGATTCTAAGTCCTACGGACAGCATTGTAAATTGCACCACTTTCTTCTTCTTGATAAACGACGTATAATTCCTGGCATTACCTTCTTATTTATCTAGATCATTTTAATACTTCAGCAATGCAGCAAAACAAGCGGTAATCAAATCATTCTTTGACACAGGTGGCTAATATGTAACCTTTTACTGTTCTTTATTAGCCTTCATGCAACTCTTAATATTTTCTTATTACTATTTCATTGTTTACTAGTAAATATTTGTAATTGGCTCGTAAGTTATTTATTGTATTTTGAATTGTGTATTAAAAGCTGTTAATATTCCTTCAAATAAATAATTCTAGAGTAAATGTCCGTTGACAAATTAAAAGAAATACTATGGAATATTAAACTCAATATTGCAATAAACCGCAGATGCACCTTCCTTTCTATGGACGTCAGTATAGAAAAAATCTACACACCGATAACATTCTAGCTCTTTATAGAAATGTTCTCTATTCATCTGCTTATGATATTTGGTTGTAACAGTGCTTGTATTTATTTTAACAGTCCGTCCCCTTCAGCTCGGATTAACAATTTACAGCAAGAAGGGTATCCGGTATTTTCCACACCTCAACTGCAATTGTACAATGTTACGTATACACAACATGGGAGGTACACTTGCGTTGCTACCAATCAGATCGGACTTGAAGATAGGTGAGTGTATGAAGCTATTAATATTTCTTTAAATGACTTTAAAAACTATAGATTCTTTGAAAGGATGAAAATAACTTAATTGTTACACACATGAAAGCAAATTAACAAAATGTGTAAAGAATACAAGGCAGCTACTAAAGCCAAATAAGTTATTATACTGATAGTGTGTGAGCGATAAGTATGTAGTTGACAGGCCTCTAGTTAACATATAAGCTGTAGGTTGTTCTTCAGCATTCATTAGTTGATGCACTCTTTGACGTTTATTATGTTGAAGTACAGTCTAAATGTTCTAAAAGCTGAGGTCTTAAAACTGTTTTGTAGAATTCATTACGATTCATAATAAATAGTAGATGTGGTTAGAAGATGGTAGAGCCACCCGACCCACAGAACACTGACGTGAAGTAACAGTGCGTGCATTGTTGCGTTTCGTTCGGTCAGTGAGAGCGCCGGAGGCCCATCCCTTCTCCCATCCCCTACCCCCTACCCCTCCTCCATACACATGCTGGCAACGCACTTGCGACTCTCCTGGTGTTGCTAGTGTCTATGGACGGTGGTGATGACTTAACATCAGGTGACCAACATGTTCGTTTACCGCCTTTTGACATAAAAAAACACGAATAGAGTGATGAATGGTGTTAAGATGTAACGCTTGGTTTTAAAGCAATAATACACTAGTTTTTTATTTGATAGTCGCGTCTATCGACTCAAGTTTGAGGTCCATTAGGCACCTGAAAAATATTGTTGTTAACCATAGACACTGTGGTAAAAGGTTTTCAATGATCATTTGTTTAAGTGCCACTCTTAATCTGAAGTATATCATCATGTACCTATTTGTTGTTTTCCGATAACCAGTCTCCTCAGAAGTGTAAGATGTTATTTAACATTGATTGAGATAGTGGTCAATAAAAACAATTATGGTTACTTATTCTTCCAATATATGTAACTTTAAATTGGTTTTAGGAGTCACCAGTCTGCGCTTGTGGCTCTAAATGTGTTAGCCTTGTTATTAGGAGCCACCAGTCGGCGTTTGTGATTCTGAATGTGTTGGCCTAGTTTTTAAGAGCCACCATTTGGCGCTTATGACTCTGAACGTGTTGGCCTAGTTATTCGGTGGCACCAGTAGGAGCTTGTGACTCTGAATGTGTAGGCCTAGTTATTAGGAGCCACCAGTAGGTGTTTGTGACTCTGAATGTGTAGGCCTAGTTATTAGGAGCCACCAGTCAGCGCTTGTGACTCTGAATGTGGTTGGCCTTGTTTTAGGAGCCACCAGTAGGCGCTTGTGACTCTGAATGTGGTTGGCCTTGTTTTAAGAGTCACCAGTCAGCGCTTGTGACTCTGAATGTGGTTGGCCTTGTTTTAGGAGTCACCAGTCAGCGCTTGTGACTCTGAATGTGTTGGCGTTGTTTTAGGAGTCACCAGTCGGAGCCTGTGACCTTGAACGTACTGGGCCCACCGGTGGGCGCGGAGACGGGCGCGGCGCACGCGTGGAGCGGCGCGGAGGGGCGGCTGCACGCGACGGTGTGCGCGGACCCGCCGCCGCGCACAGCCGCTTGGATGTGGGGCAGCCTGAGGCTCCAAGTACCCTCTCAGATCGGTTCGTTCTATACTATATCTTAGAAATCTATCGTATCCGCATCTATTATTAAGTTACAACAACATACTCAAAACACGTTGAACCTAGAAAGTGAGCATATTATTATACAGTCAGAATAAATAACTATCCGGCAAATCAGTAATGAGCATTGGAACTTTGTTGTAAAATCTTATTCGAGTCTAAAACCTAAAATAATAATCACTGTTTCTAGTATTTAAAGTATGTCGAACTTTGTATTCTCGATTTGCATACATATAACATAGTAAAAATTTAACATTCCGACACAGCTGATGTTTTTTCTTACCATATAGAAGACGGTAACAACGAATCTATGATACTCATATCACCTCCACACACGTGCACGCATACACGCTTACACATGCAAGTGGAAGGGTTTTATTTATTTTCTTTCCCTTATCAAACTGAAATAGTTTAGATTATTATCCGATACAAAATATATATAAGGGTTGTTGAGGTATGTATGCTTGGTACACATATATGTTTCAACAACTCATATATGTATGAATAGTTAGCTTAGCTTAGGTGAGCTCACATAGGTCGCGAATTGCATGTATCAGGCAACAGCCAAAGCCGAGGTGTGCCGCGCACCCTTGAGCTAGTTGTCAAAATATAATCGGCTGAGTGCCTTAAGCGCTCGCCTTAGTAGTCCGGTGAAGCTGTTAAGACCTTGCTGGGTCAATAGCGTAGTCAAATCGAAATTAAAAAAAAAACATACTATGATATGTCGTTTAATTAATTCAGGAGTACCAAGATGCATGTAGAGAGTCTGAATTATTTTAATCTGCTCAAAGTAGTACATAAGAACAAAATTTAAATATTTTCAAAGACGAAACAAGGTGTTTACGTATATTCTCTAGTAGTATTTTATTACTTTCTGATTTGATATATAACTAGCGAGTCCGGCGGACGTAGTCCTGCCCTGATAATAAAAAAAAATCTTGACAAAGTACCTATATAAGGTACTTAAACTTTCCTCACTTTATCGACAGGTGAAAACGGCAAGAAATTCGTTCATTACTTATTGAGTTTAACGCGGACAGACAGACGTGACAAAGGACTTTATTTTATAGTATTTTATACTATGTAATAATGTTATTCAGCTACACCATAAACTTATCAATTACTAACAGGGTACAGTCGCAGAAAACATTATCGAATAGCAAATATCTTCTCGGCTGTACCCACACCATATATTGCCATATATTAATTTAACCTAAATTTAATACACATAATAACGGATTGACAAACGCATGGAAGTGAAAAAAAACACATGCATTGAATTATAAATAAAATTACGAATTACACAAGATCAGACGAAATTCGTCTCCGTGCGTGTATTTTGAGACGCGTGCGACAAATCTATTAAATATATCTATGTACGAATTGATATCGTAAAATCTGACGGCCTAGAGCAAGAATAGAACATGTTTCCACTTCCAAGGATAATTATCATTAATAACGTTTGAAAATATGTTCCTCGAAACTTTATGACACTTATAAATACATATAAAATATTAATGCTTTTACGAATGTAACTAGTCTATAGCGTTATTCATATTTCACTGCATTCATAAGATACTAGACGATTTCCGCCCGCTTCGTTGCTTATAAAAAAATAGTAAAAGTTCCAACGAATCCAAAAAAAAAACCATTAACGAAAAATTCTGCATCAAATTATATATATTTCGGTTATAGTCCAATGTTGATACGTTCAGTACTTTTGACGTGATTTGGCATCAGAGGAATTGTATTTTTATGATATATACATATATAGAATAATCATTATCCCATTAAAAACATAAATGTAAAATGAGAAAGTTCAGTATTATTATATATGCTTTGGTGTTGACTTCAACGACAAAGGAAGTGAGATCTAAATGGGTGCGAATTTCAATGGTCAGTCCTGAAATTTATCTATAACAACATAAAATATGTTATAACGTTTTTATGTTAATTTTTTTAAATTTATTGACAATATCAAAAATATTTAAAAACCGAATGGGACAGAAACGTCACGCCATATTGCCGTAACGGACATCCGTTGCATTGTCGTCCAGATACCTTCTAGTCGCGCTTAAAAAATTTTTTACTTCAAAAACATAAATCGGAAAGCATCTGTTGGTAAATTAGAAAAGTTTACTGTAAGTGTTGTTTGCACTCATAAACCTAACGATGTATCGCATTTATATATACTAGTGGGCGTCCAGTGGTCGACATTCGACCATAGTTCATTGATGTTTTAAAGGGATAAACATAATAATAATAGTTGTATGTTATAATATCATTGTTGAATGTAGAATGAAAAAGGGTAATTGGAACGTAAGAGTAAAATAATACATACAGTCGAGCATAGCAACCTCCTTCATAACCTTTTTTGAAGTCCTTTATTGACAGATGTCAAAATGACTTTTTTATTTACATGTGTGTATATGTTGTGTAAAATTGAAGCAGTAGTGTGAGTAATGTATATTTTAATTAATTTAATATATTTGTAATGCATTTTATATAAAAAAAAATAGCTTTCTGCATTTCTCCACCATATAAACTTTAACTATGCCAAGTTTCACGTTCATCCGTTCGCCCAATTCCGTTAAAAAGGGGTACAAAGATTAGGCTTCACGTATTAATATATAGATACATGTATATTTACGCTGACAACTCAAATCGGAAATACTTAAATCAATTTAGGCCCTAAGAAGGCGCTTATGAATATCAAAACTATCATCGGTTCGGAAAATAATCCAGTCATCGAGAAGAACCGGCAAGAAACTCGAACGGGTTCATCCATTTAACAAACATATATTTAATATACATTTACTTTACATTGTTATAGTATATCCGCAAAGAGAGGTGTCAATGAAACGAAATTTCACCGATATTTTATTTATTTGGATCCAGGTCGGTACCGGTCAGTGGAACCATCGATGGACAATGGCTGCTACCGGTACACCTTGCTGATCTCTAACACGGGGGTGTCTGACGCTCGTGTCTACGTTCTCCACGTAGAGAACGAAAGGGGGTTCTCCTCTCACGCGGTTTCTTTAACCGTACATGGTAAGTGTAGTTTTTTTTTGTTTTGCAAATTCTAAATATATCTATGTATTTCTTCATGCTTCTTTAAGATTTTTTTCATATAATAAAAACGATGGAATGGAGTTTCTAACGCTTTTTTCTATTCCAAATATAATTTTATATGGAGATTATTTATACTTGTATATTTCCGTCACGTAAGAAAAAAGCGTTATGCATCATCCATGCGTCTTTCTCTATGTCTGTTTTTTTTTTATTATTTCAATGCATTTAACGTAAAGTAAAGAATCTAATCAAAAGTTTCATTAAATGTTTTAGAAAAATTATCCATTTATTAAAAATCTCTACAATATAAGTAATCGAAGGTAAAACAGTTTAGTACCATTTTGTTCTCTGTTTCCCAACTGATTTCTTTATTCTTTTATGTAGTAGCTATTGATGAGCTTTAGTGTTATCAATATTAAAAATAGAAATAGTTTTTTTCCTTCTTTCGACGAGTCCAAACCTTTAATTATTAGTGTTTAATCCTCATACTTTATGCTTATTACGTCTGCAATCAACAATATTTGTACAATTTTCAATACATGGTATATGTTAACACGTGACAAATAATAAACAACTAGCGGGGCTGGCAGACGTTGTCCCACCCTGATTATAAAAAAAAAATCTTGACATATTATATACGAAAACGTTCCTCATGAATCACTTTATCCATTGGTGTAAACCGCTTGAATATCCGTTCAGTAGTTTTTGAGTTTATCGCGAACAGACAGACAGACAGACGCGGTAGGGGAATTTGTTTTATACTATGCAATGATAATATTGACGAAATTGACAGATTGATATATACATACTCGTGCCGTATAGTATGCGAAGCCGGGGCTATCCAGCTAGTAATATATATCTAATTATCTTATTATCAAAACAATTATCATAATAATAATAGTTACTTTAATCATTCTTTATTCCAAAGTATGATTTGAATGTGTCTTAACCTAATATTTGATTTCCGCTTTTATGTTGTCAATTTTTAACCTAAAATCTTAATTTTAAAAAATGCCACATAGATAGTAATAATAGCATTCCCTGCAATGATATTATAACTAAAGATACGTTACCTACATGATATTTTGACAAAACAGGTGGCACGATAACGCACGCATACGTAAAGTAATATTGTAATGCTACACGTCTTAAATAAAACTAGTGGGCGCCCAGTGGTCGACATTCGACCATAGTTCGTTGATTTTTTAAAGGGATAAATATTATAATAATAGTATATGTTATAATATAGTTGTTGAATCTAGAATGAAAAAGGGTAATTGGAACGTAAGAGTAACATAATACATATGTCGAGCATAGCCTTACCTTACCATACCTTTTTTGAAGTCCTTTATTGACAGATGTCAAAATGTCTTTTTTATTTACATGTGTGTATATGTTGTGTAAAATTGAAGCAGTAGTGCGAGTAATGCATATTTTAATTAATTTAATGTACTTCTAATGCATTTTATATAAAATACATAGCTTTCTGCACTTCTCCTCCATATAAACTTTAACCATGCCAAATTTCACGTTCATCCGTTCACGCAATTCCGTTAAAAAGGGGTACAAAGTTTGGGCTTCACGTATTAATATATATGAATGATGTGGAAGTAAGACGGCATATTCTCAATATCGGTGTTTAATAAGAAATAGTTATATGTTGCTTAGGTACGGGCGGATTGACGGGGCAGCCGTCAAAAATAAGCTAACTAGCCAAGTTTTAACAAAGCGTTGTCAAAGCGCTTATGACGTATCTACAGTTTTTAGTTATAATATCATTGATTCCCTGTAATGCAACAGGCATGCATTTCTACCCAAACATCATAACGCTTTTGCATCGTCACTACAATAAAGACACACATTAATGAGCTTTATAATTAATACGTAACGATTTATTTTTGCATGTGTATAAAATTGTAACCAACGTTTTGTTCACACAGATAATTTTTCGCTAACAGAGACAGCGCACGTGGCGCCACTGATAGCCGCCGCTCTCGTCATAGCGGCACTGTTAGTGATTGTACTCTGCCTAATTATCCGTTGCAGGAGACGTAGAGGTATGCAATTAAATATAACTATACACGAATTTTATACATCAACTTAGCCCGACCAAATAACCCCTTTTTTTTAACGTGGGGAAATCCCTTGTGTATGCGCCACCCTCCCGGGGGAGAGGGTGGGTTATGTCCAAATCGCACGGACTAAAACCCCACGGTGTACCGACAGACCGTTTTGTGGGGGCGGCAAGGGATCGTTCAAGCTAATCAACCTTGAAGAGCCGCCCCCACGGTCCGTCCGGCGGAAGGTGACCGCTCCTATCTATAGAGGGACAGACCGGGTACACACCGGCTGCCCCCCCTCGTCCGCCGGACCTGTACAATGAGGAGATGGGCCCCCGGCCCATCCCCTCAGGTCCGGCTACGATGGCGGGAGGAGTTGGGCGAAGCGCCTTCTCCTCCTGCCTGTCCTCCTTTGGTGGAGAGGGTCTGCCTCGCGAGCCCTCTCCGGCCCAAATAACCCCTTATAATATGTTTTCTTCTGTCAGCTTAACTCTATCTATCATTCACACCTTTAATACATATATCATTCTTAACTCCATCCATCCATACTTTAGTCTTTCTTTACTCTTCTTACTCTTTCTACCTTCATAATTGACACTTTTTGGTGAGATTACTTTTTGACTTGAGATGATTTTTTTTTAATATCATAGGAGGCAAACGAACACGTGGGTCACCTGATGTTAAAAGATCATCACCATCCATAGACACTTGCAACACCAGGGGAGTCGCAAGTGCGTTGCCAGCCTGTGTTTGGGGGAGAGGTGAATAGGAAAGGGGGAGTAGGGGATGGGAGCGGGAGAAACGCAACATTGCAAGCACTGTTACTTCACGTTGGTTTTCTATGAGGGTGGTAATACCCCGGGCGACACATTTATACCGAAACCAGTAATAACTTCAGCGTGACTCTACCATCTATAGAGTTGGTAGCGAGATGCAAGATCCTATTAATATGACCGTACCCGACTAACCTATTCCTTCTTAATTTCTTTGTCACTGGTGGTATTTTCATTATTGTCCTGATTGATATACTGGTTTCTAATCGTATCTATTCTTGTACGTCCATTTTATTTTGCTCATTAATATTTATCTAGAATTAGGTTAATTAATTTACGTCTTTAAACACGACGGAATCATTCAATTCTTTAACTTCCTGGTTAGAGTCCTAAGATATATAATAGAACTTTTTTTATTTACAGAGAGCGTCGAATACAAGACTGACGATTTAGACAGGTGTGTATATAAATTATTAATATATTTGTTTTTTTTTTTATATACAGTGGCATTTTTAAATAGTATCGCAAAATGTATAAAGTATTAAAAAAGCAGTATAAAGAAATCCATTTTAATTACAAGAAAGTATTTCATAGATACATTTATAAAAAGCAAATAGGCTCGCAAAGAATTCTACGTTAAAACTGGGTTTCAAAATATTAATTATTGCTTAACATATTTAGGCACGAAAATTATAGTAATTTCATTATAATTTTAGATCAGTGAAAATAATTCACACTGGTGATAAAACGTATGTTTTAAAGAAAATAAATTGCACAAACGTCACCGTATAGGTAATCGACTTTTTAGCTCCTGTACTAACTATATTTCCCTATACTATCATATCAAAGATATCAAATTAAAACCGTATGGAAAATAACAGTGATACAAATTCTTAGGTATTATTAGCTGCTAAATTAGTTTTTATTTTATTCGACAAATACCAGTGATCTGTGAAATGCTTCGTGCCTGATCAATGAATGAATTCGCTATTTGAACATATAGGACATTGATATGTTACATGGTTTGTTTGTTAAATGTATATGTAATCGGAAGCAAACGAACAGGTGGGACACCTGATGTTAAGCGATCACCACCGTCCATAGACACTTGCAACACCAGGGGAATCACAAGTGCGTTGCTATCCTGTGTTCGGGGGAGAGGGAGCAAGGGAAGGGGAAGGGGAGGGGAGGGGTGCATCCGGCACAGGCACGAAAATTATAGTAATTTCATTATAATTTTAGATCAGTGAAAATAATTCACACTGGTGATAAAACGTATGTTTTAAAGAAAATAAATTGCACAAACGTCACCGTATAGGTAATCGACTTTTTAGCTCCTGTACTAACTATATTTCCCTATACTATCATATCAAAGATATCAAATTAAAACCGTATGGAAAATAACAGTGATACAAATTCTTAGGTATTATTAGCTGCTAAATTAGTTTTTATTTTATTCGACAAATACCAGTGATCTGTGAAATGCTTCGTGCCTGATGAATGAATGAATTCGCTATTTGAACATATAGGACATTGATATGTTATATGGTTTGTTATTCAAACCTTTTAGTGCTGAAACATTGGTTGCTAAAAATAAAGTTTTTTTTATGTCGAGCAAACGAACAGGTGGGTTCACCTGATGTTAAGCGATCACCACCGTCCATAGACACTTGCAACACCAGGGGAATCACAACTGCGTTGACATCCTATGTTCGAGGAAGAGGGAGGAAGGGAAGGGGGAAGGGCAGGGGAGGTGTGCATCCGGCACCTTACTGACCGAACGAAACGCAACAATGCAAGCACTGTTACTTCACGTAGGTTTCTTTGAGAGGTACTACCCCGGGCGAGCCGACCCATTTATGCTGAAATAAGTGATAGATTTAGCGCATGCGGCACCTCATTGACCGAACGAAACGCAACTATGCAAGCACTGTTACTTCACGTGGGTTTCTTTGAGAGGGTGGTACTCCCCCGGGCGAGCCGACCCATTTATGCTGAAATAAGTGATAGATTTAGCGTGGCTTTGGCGTTCCACTTATAAAATGGAATTGGTATCGTTGTTTCATCGGGTAGTGAGAAGACAGTGTTGCCGGCTGACGCTGTGTACAGTGGGAGCATGGCGCGGGCGGGGGCGGGGTCGGGCGCGGGGGGGAGCGTTGCGGGGGTGAGCGCGGGAACTGTAGCGGCGCGGTACTCGCCGGGCGCGCTGCAGGTGCGACGCGCCGCCGTCGTACTACAGCCTCCAACCACCGTGTGATGTGTGCGATTGCCCACGAGGCACAGGTGTGGACTGCACTCTGCTAGCACGATCTATCCACTCTCCCCTTAATCGCTTCTGGCTTATAATCCTTCACGGAATTACTAAGACACCATTTGCTCAATAAAACCTCGATACTGTACAAAAAACATTCGTGCTTTTTAACAGTTTAACCGCATCTGCATGTCAACCAAGTCGTCTACGATCCTATTTTAAACTGAGGATATCCTAAGTAATATTATAAATGCGACTGTGTGTTACACCCTAATAGCTACTTAACTGATCACCACTAAAATTTGCTTACACGTCAGAGACAGAGAAAATGATATACAGTCAAAATCTGTTATAACGACACCGAAGGGACTACTCATATATAGTTGTAAAAACCGATAGTCGTAACTTTCGGTGATGTTTTAGAGATACTGCATTCACCCGGACCTTTTGTTCTGGGTCAATATAACCGGCATGTTTTTCTAAACGATGTCGCCATAAACGGTCTTGACTGTAGTGTACTTGTAACTCAGAAAAACAGTATTGAAATTTTACATATTTTAGAACTCGATAATTAGTAAATTTTACTTTCTTTGGAATAAACAAGTTCATATGTATTAGGTATATACCTATTATATTATTTATTCCTAAAATCAGACAATATTTGATACAATAGAGGTTAATCGGGAGTGAAAGGTTGGCCTACACCCATCAAATATCTCCAAACGATGTTATATCAATTAACTGTAATAGCCCTAATTCGATATTAGTTGTAACAACAATTCGAAGGTAAACAATACTCTCTTTGTTACGATAATAAAGTCTATTAGGTACTGTACTCTAGGAATTAGATACTATAACTATTAAATTAATAAAACAAGCAAAAGAAGTAATAAAATACATTATCTATCCGCATGATATAAACTACATACTAATTATTTCGAGTGCACTTTAAGAATACCCTACTAACAATGAAGTAACTAGCAGTACATCATAAAATTAAATAGATATCTCCAATGCAATTTCTTTAATTAAAGTAATATAAACATCCCTTTATGAGACGCAAAATAAATTTATAAACATGGCATGTATAGCAAAAATAGCAATGGACGTAATAGAGCCATATTCTTTAAACAGCCCAATTACTTTATATTTTCCTGTGAAATGATAATAGTTAACTGCTTTCATATCGTTTTGTAACGTAGAAATATGAAAAATAACAATTTGTTGTTTCTAGGCAACATTGTCAGCATTGGAACGAGAAGCCAAAGATAGTGTCTATGCGGTTTTAGATCCGCATATACAGTACGAAATAACGATAAATAAACACGGGGAACCGCCTAAATATTTATCTCTCTCTAAACCTTTAACTCACCAAAGAACACACGCTTTTGACCCGCAAAATATAATTCGTAACGATGTTAACAAGAATATTAATGAAGACCATTTCACTACGTTTAAAGATGGACAATTAAATGGAAGAAAATCATATAGGAATAAAGTCCGAAATGATAACACTTACCAGAAAAACTATATTTCTAAAACTAATACAGATATAGAATATTCAAAGGATCCGAATTTCGGAATGACGAGAGGAAATTTAAATAAAGATACTGTCGATTTATACGCACAAAATAACAGAAGCAACGAAAACAGAAATTCAAAGAAGTATAACTATCGAAATAGTTCTCGAAGGAGAAATAATTCCCTTAAAGTGAATCGAGATGGACTCGACAGAGATGTTAAACGAACTTCTGAACGCAGTAGGTATATAGATGTAACACGAAGTAATAAAACAGAAAAGGAAAGATCGTTTGAAGAATCCGTAGAAATTCCAAACAATAAGGAAAATAAAGAAGAAACGCAAGAAGATTACGAACCAAGACCGGGTAAAGTAAAAGAAATCGCTTCTAGATTTAACAGGAACAATATGCAGAATTTACAACCGAACAATTTCAAGAGAGAAAGACCGAAACCATTACAAAGTTACGGTTACCAGGCGTATTTGGACCATATTTTTCCTGATGCTGTGGAAATTTAATATAGCATTATTGTATTTACTTTTGATATTCTTGCACAAAAAAATAGTAAAAGGATTTTCAACGTCCTAAAATATAATACATAGTATATTAAAGAACATCATTTCGATCTTGTCATATAAATAGGTTTAGTAAGTAATGTATAGAATAGCATTTGGTAAATTTCGGTATAATTGGTAATAAACTTAAATAATAATCATGACAATTTAGATCTCTTTTTAGACTTAATTACAGATAAGACAGTTTAGATATTATACAAAGCTTGACTTATGTATGAAAAAAAAAGAAATAAGTACCTGATTGTCAAATTTAAGGTACTGCTTATATAGTTATTGTCACAATAGAGGATCCAGTGGTCTATTCTTGTTTAATCGAAATGAGATTAAATCTAGATAAAGATGTACTGCAAAACAATATTAATTGTATTCCTACATCTATGAGTATGTATAGAATTAAGTCGATCTATAGAATGGTGTTTATTTGCCCAATGTAGAAAGAATTACCTTTAAATTAGTGTAGAATATACAGGCTGAAAGTTTAGACAGTAGCAATATTTATGGAGGATAGTCGGTACTCGATTCTCGCCCTAAATCAATTTAAAAAATAGGTGCTTAATATTTGACCTAATTATCTAGAAAAATACAAAAATTATACACAATCCTCTACGCTTCTATATAAGTACAGTGTCAATGACCGTCGGGTAATTTTACTTTCACTTGAAAGTGAACGTGAGAACCGTATGAACAAAACAAAAGGGTTTATTAACTGACGGTCGGCCCTTACAGCTTTGGGCACCGGTCATTGCACCTAGGTTTATTACGATTGTGTTTATATTTTTAAAAGGCTTGGAACATACTTTAACATTGTTCTCTTTGTTATTTATTAATACTTGTTTTGATATTATTTTATATATTAAATGTGACCATGAAGTATTATATCCTAGTATACTGCGAGTGTTTAATCTTTCACTTTGTAGAAATTTACTTGGCTAGGAAGAAAAACTTATTTATCTGAACTCAATCTTCACATTAACGTCAATGTATCTTATACATTGAACTTTTTTATGAAACTTAAACTGTAGTTTTCTTATTACACTTATATAATCTATGCCATATTCTTATTTACGCTATTCCACACTGTGATTATGATCTATAGTTATGTACTTGCTTCTAAGCTCATGATATCACAGCAAATATTCATAATACAATTCAAAATTAACATAATTTAGAGATTAATTAAAGCTAAGTAAGTCTAATAGGTTTAGTTTTAAATTATTTTTTTAATGAAATTATTTCGACTGTGTTAAGATTTTATAGCTATGATTTTTTTTATTGTAACAAAATGAGAGTTTGTCGCTGTATACTGTTATATTTTTTTGTAAATATTATCTTAACATATGTAATTTATCTTTATGTGTGTTCGGATATAATTATTACATCATTTTTAACTAACTGTATGATGAATGACTTTAATTTTGACATAATCCAGGATCGGATAACAGTATAAGTTCAGTAGTTTCAGTTATGATATGGAAATTAACTGAAATAAAAGTCGTTATATTAATAAATAATGTTTTTAGTTTCTCGAAACTTTTATTCAAGCAATGGCCAGTTGAAATTCGATATAATCTTATAAAAATTCATTACGATTATTTTTAGTTTCACATGAGTTTCACTATTCGTTACTGTTTATTTTCATAAATGTATAGTATCTATTACTTGTGTTTTAAATTGTTGAACGTTAACAGTATTAAATTAAAAAGAATTACTCACATTTGTTTTATTTCAAACCTTGTCCTTGCTGCTTAGATTTAATTGACAAAACGTGTGTACAAATAAATATCTAAGAATAGCTGTTTCCGCGACTTCGTTAAGCTACACTGCGCTAAATTTCTTTCTTATCTTTGCCGTACCGTGAAGCTGTGGAACAATCTCCCGGCCAGTGTGTTTCCTTCTTGGGGTCATGGGGTTCTTCAAGCGCAACGTGAAGAGATACTTACGCAGGTGGCATGACAGCGGCGACCGGCGATGGATAGTATGTCTCTCGGTGGTCGCCATTGTTTTTGGATTGTACTGTGCTTACCATCAGGCACAGTACAGTCAATTTGCCGAGCTACAATAAAAAAAAAATTAAGACGCAGCGGAAGCTCTCAAAAGAAAAAAAAACGATTTAGAAACATTCTTCATTTGTGGTCCGCTCCTATTGGTGTTAGCGTGATTATATAGCCTATAACCTTCCTCGATAGATAAGGACAAGTAAACCGCGAGATTAGCGCGTTCAACCAAACAAATAAACCCTCCAGCTTTATATTAGTATAGACTAACTGTACCCGCGACTCTGTCCGCGTGGAATCTAATGTAAAAAATAGTGACTAATAAGTCATCTGAATGTATTAAGTCCATTTACTTGTTTACTTTTCTCTCGTACTTACGCCGCGTCGTCATTAAAACTACAATAACTTTTGACAGAGTGGACTGATTTTAATGAAACAAACACTATGTTACTCCCGAGGATATGCTTTACGATTTTGCTTCCTGAGGGTTTATTTTGAACCCAATACTTTAACAGTGATGCGTGTTCATACAAACAGACAGACATTTCTAAAAATGATTGTAACGTATTTTATTACGTATTCCTAAACTTCTTGTTCTTACCCTTATCCCACATAAGTGGGGTTGGTACATGTTTGTCATGCGAGATTTTCCGAGCTATTTTTATTGCAGGTAACATAATTTAATAGGATAAATAGTACTGCAAGTTTTAGAAACATTGTTTTGTTTATGTTATTCGTACAAATAAATTAGTAATTTTTTTTTCTATAAAAGTCTGATCGTACGTATGTCGCATAAAGCAGAGCAACGTGAAATGACAAAAGGTTATAAGCTTAGTAACATCGTCAACACCAAATATTGAATCGTTCGCTGCGTGATATCCTCTATACATATAACAAGAATGTACATGTAATGTGTCTGTACTATTTCGATTTTGCAATGTTGCAAGTGTTTAGGACATTGACATGTAATTTTATTTGCATTTATTTTCATATTACAGTTTTCATAATAAATGCAAATAAAATTACATGTCAATGTCCTAAACACTTGCAACATTGCAAAATCGAAATAGTACAGACACATTACATGTACATTCTTGTTATATGTATAGAGGGTATCACGCAGCGAACGATTCAATATTTGGTGTTGACGATGTTACTAAGCTTATAACCTTTTGTCATTTCACGTTGCTCTGCTTTATGCGACATACGTACGATCAGACTTTTATAGAAAAAAAAATTACTAATTTATTTGTACGAATAACATAAACAAAACAATGTTTCTAAAACTTGCAGTACTATTTATCCTATTAAATTATGTTACCTGCAATAAAAATAGCTCGGAAAATCTCGCATACGCGAGTTTAAATCCAGTGCCATTTAGAGAGAAAAATGTACGTGCAAGTGGTAGATTTTTGAGTAAATGTTGTCCGGTTGGTGCGTTCTACTATAAGCGTCAATCAAGGGCGGGTGTTTGCAAAATGATAGACGCTGATGAAAACGATGCGTTTGTGATTGAAAAACATTTTATTTATAAAGAATTAAACCTCACGGACTCTGTATTTTTAACCGAGGCTTTTAACATCGTTGTTGGGATGACGTGCAAGAGGAGATATATTTCAAATAATAGAATTTTTCTACAAGAGGTAAGTGTATATACAACTATACATCTATATACGAATAGGCAGTGAGGAAACGGTTAAGAGCATGTCTCCCCTCTCCCTCTTCTATTTCTCAGCCGATTTTCTTCACTCTTTTTTTGTTTTGTAGCTATTGACGAGCGAGATATATATATAGTGTTACGGATTAAAAAAACGAAAAAGATTATTTTGTCTCTATAGTCGAAGTTCGAAATGATAGACGCTGATGAAAACGATGCGTTTGTGATTGAAAAACATTTTATTTATAAAGAATTAAACCTCACGGACTCTGTATTTTTAACCGAGGCTTTTAACATCGTTGTTGGGATGACGTGCAAGAGGAGATATATTTCGAATAATAGAATTTTTCTACAAGAGGTAAGTGTATATACATCTATAGTCTATGTACAAATAGGCAGTGGATAAACGGTTAAGACCATCTCCCTTTTCTATTTCTCAGCCGATTTTCTTCATTCTTTTTTTGTTCTGTAGCTATTGACGAGCTTTAGTGTTACGGAGTAAAAAAACGAAAAAGATTCCTTTTTCTCTATGGTCGAAGTTCGCCCAACTGGACGAGCACTCGTATGAATAAAATTGAAATGTGTTTTGTGTGTTCTCCTGAGTAATCTTGAAAATGGTTGAACTGATTTCCACGAGATTTTTACTGAGGAATTTTCAGACTGCCATCTAGGCTACTTATTATCAGTCTTATCTATATGGACTAAACAGTAAGAACAATATTTAACAGAAGTAACTTAAAAATAAATAAATAGAGTTAATTAGTAACGGGAAAATTACAATTAAAAAATTAAATATAGCCCGTAATTGACCCAAATAAAACACATAATATCCATGAAACAATAATATTTCCACGTGATCGTTCTGTAGCTATTGACGAGCTTTAGTGTTACGGAGTAAAAAAACGAAAAAGATTCCTTTTTCTCTATGGTCGAAGTTCGCCCAACTGGACGAGCACTCGTATGAATAAAATTTGAAATGTATCTGTGTGTTCTCCTGAGTAATCTTGAAAATGGTTGAACTGATTTCCACGAGATTTTTACTGAGGAATTTTCAGACTGCCATCTAGGCTACTTATTATCAGTCTTATCTATATAACAAAAATATTTAACAGAAGTAACTTAAAAATGAAAAAACAGAGTCAACAAAGTCAGTAACGAGGAAATTACAATTAAAAAATAAAATATAGCCCATAATTGACCCAAATAAAACACATGGATACTCCATGAAACAATAATATTTCCACGTGATCGATGTCGCGGGTACTAGCTAATTTTATATCATAAACTAACGGACCCGGTAGACGCTGTCTCACCCTGATTATAAAGAAATCTTGGACAAATTATACACCAAAACGTTCCTCATGGATCACATTATCCACTGGTGGAAACTGCATAAAGATTCATTCAGTAGTTTTTGAGTTTATCGCGAACAGACAGACAGACGCGGTAGGGGACTTTGTTTTATACTATGTAATGATGTGAAAGTATGTCTGTTCGTTTGTTTGTTACGCTTTCACACTTTAAATACTCAGAAGAACATCATGAAATTTTACATAAATGTAACTACAAGAGTAGAACATAAAGTATCGTCCAGGAACAATAAAATTGCTAATCAAACTTACATTAACGTAACCGAAGCCGCTGGCAAAAACTAGTGTTATATATAAGATACCTATTTTTTTCAGGTAAGTGATAGAATTGGTATTGGTATTACATACACAGAATATGTTCTTAACAAATCCTAATAAAATATGTTAATTAATGTTATATTTAAGAAGCATCATTTCGAGATAAATTATGTAGAAATGACAACCCGATAAATGATTTTTAATATAAGAAGGGGAAAAAGAAAGACATGGTATCTACGATTTAGGCATATTAAGGCATATTAG